>CAUYON010052710.1:0-16405 GCA_963573935.1 Arctocebus calabarensis
TGTCTTTATACAGTGATCAAGAAAATGCCATGAAGGCTATCTGTAACAGTACGATCAAAACATTTCTGAATGTATATGAATCATGCCCTATGATTGCACCAGTGTACAGAATTATGATTCAATAAAATTATAAAAAAAAAAGAAGCAAATGGTTAAAAGTGAAGGTTTTAGAATGAGACTCTAATGTTTAAACTGTGGCTTTGTACTTGAACTTTCTGTACTTTACTTTCCCTCTCTTACAAACCATTTAAAATCATGTCCAATATAAAATATATGTTCAATATTATTATTGATATCAGTGCAACCCTTCTGCTGGAAGTAAAAAGAGTTGAGTAGAAAGAGCTATCCTGACAACTTATGACCTTCTAGTCCCCAGATTTTGTAGAGACTCTATTACACATGGTTTCTGCGACTCCATGAAGACCAGTTCGATGTCTGCAATTCTTGCCTCCCTTATTTAAAAATCTAGTCTTACTCTAAAGGACCATTATTTAGAGGTTTTTTATTTTTAACAAAAGGTGACATTACTGCCAGCTAGGTTGGAAGTTATTTATAGTAAAATGCGTATGTGTGTTTGTTATCTACATGGATGAAGATATAGGTAGACAGACAGATCTTCCTGTTCATAAACTTACAATTCCATATTTCTCTTTTGCAAAGTTCTGTGCACTTGAAAGTATTTACAATTGCTTTCTAAAAACTAAAAATTTATTGTTTAATGTCTTGCTGATCACTGAACTCCTATATGATATGAGGGAAATAGCTATCCATTGTTCACTGCTGCGTTTCTAGAAGCTGCCTGCAGGACAAGCTCTCAGGCATATTGAAGTCTAACCTGAAGTGCTGGAATGTCCAGCCCTTCTGAGTCACTGAGTCTAACAGGCAATGCTTGGGCATATGGATGGGTGTTTTATATGGCTTATTTGACCTGAGTGCAAGCCGACATAAAGCCAGCTTCTCTAGAGCAGTCCTGGGGGCAGGGAGTTTATATAAAGAGTCAAAAATAAAAAAAAAAAAAGCATTTCTAAGGATGGGCAGACTCCTGATCCCCGTTGTGTGGTATCTGTGCATCCATGGGGCTCTGAGGCTTGTCGTTCCCCTGGGAGTCTGGGACAGCCAGACTCCCACTGCGTCCCCAGTTCTGGGGGCTGTTTGTCACAGATGAGGCCCTGTCTTCTATGCCTTTTTGCTCTTGACATCTATCCTTAGTCAGTATCACCTTGTGACAGTTTTGCACAGGGACAGACTCAATATATATTTGTGAACCAACCAACTGCCAAGAAGTTTACTTACAACCAAAAATTGGGGTTACCCAGAGATTGTACCTGAGGTTAAGTGAGCTTGTCCATTTTCACACAGTTACAAAAATCCCTTCTCACGCAGGAAGAGGCATCTTCTGGACTTCCCTAAGTGATATGCTTTCTTTGGAAGAATAATAACCTTATGCACCTATAAAGAAACTGCTAAATTCTTACAAACTGCATATCAGAATTAGCATTGACCATGAAATGTACTTTGGGGAATCAGGTCAGGAGATCGAGTAGGGCACCCTGTGTCTAATCCCAGGCTTGTCAGCAGGAGGCAGAGCCCCAGCTTGGCTACCTCAACTGCCCAGGCCGCCCTCATGAAGAAAAAATGAGAAAAATCACACTCTAGCATTCTGTTATCACAATCCCATTACGTTTCCTTTATGTTGAGAGATACTGCAGAATAAGGGGTCAAATGGATCTCTGGCCTTTACGATGGGAAAACCTCCAAAGGTGAGAGTTCTGGCTCTTCTTACCAGGGAGAATGACTCCCAGAAAATGAAGAGCAGCTGGTGGACCCTGGACAAGTCCCTTTGCTGCACTGGGCCTCAGTTTTCTTTTCTGTTAAACAAGTGGGTTTCATATGGTAGCTTGTTTTTAGACAAATTTTTCAAATTTTATTGTGAAAATTTTCAAACACATGGGAAAAAGAAATGGTTCAATGGACATCCACATGTACACTATCTGGGTTCAACAATTGCTAACATTTTGTCATATTTGTTTTTCATTTATCCAAGTACATCTATGTATCATTTGCCAGGCCATTTTAAATACTTTAGCTTGTATAGTTGGAAATTGAGGCTATTTTCCTATATAACCATAAGCTCATTCACAGGATTATTATAAAGTCTTTTTAGCTCTCTGGCTCTGGGACTTGGTTTTCACCAGTGATTTGTGAAGAGGTAGATGGTAATGGAGACGGTATACAATGAAGCATATGCAACTTTAACTTCAGGTCCTGTCTCCACTAAGGAAAAATATCCTAACCTTAATTGGCTAAAACCATTGTCTTGTTTCAATTTGGCTTTTCTTCTCCTATGCCTCAACCACCCATACACACACATCCCCATACCAGATAACATTGGAATGACTGTGAACATTTGGGGGATTCCACTTAAAAAAAGACTGGATAATTAATTTTGTTTGCAATCACCGCTCTGCATAGTGAGGTTATGGCTAGCTCTTCAGGGGTGAGAATGACTTCCAGGAACACTGTTACTGTCCATGGCTAGAAGTCTTTTAAAAATTATTTTTACTTTTTATTTTTTTGGTGAGACATGCTATGCTTTGCTAATGTTGCCTAGGCTGACCTCAAACTCTCGGCCTCAAGTGATTCTCCTACCTCAGCCTCCCAGAGTGCGAAGCTTACAGACATAAGCCACCACACCTGGCCCAGGGCTAGAAGTCTTAAAGCAACATGAACAAGTCCTACAGTGCCTGGGTCAGAAATACGTGAGGAATGAAGGAAACACTTAGGTTGACATGAATGGAACCACAGTTGCTCTGGGAAAAACCATCCAGTCCATAGTGCAGAAATTGGAAAACGGAGGATCTGATTGTCGTGCATGACCAAGCGCCATGCAAGTTCCTTCCTGTCATTAGCTATAGACTAATGTCGTGTATACAGTGAAATACACATTGTATCTACTATTATGGGAATTATGCAAAATAGAACTTATAATCATAAGAAAACCTGTAGTATTACACTGTGAATGCTTCCAAATGAGATGCATGCATCTAAACAGATTAAATCATGAGTTTGAGAATCTCCTGCATCTTTATTTAAGAAAGTTTGGCTGGTTCAGGGAAAGTATCATGAAAAATTGTCAATGGCACTGTGAAATCACAAACACAGTGTATTGATGAAGTAAATATAGCAAAATGTTAACAATTGTTGGATGCAGACTATAGTTATATAAATGCTTATTGTGCTGTTTTTCTACATTTGAAAGTCTTCATAATAAAAAGTTAAAAACATTAGCCTGTAAAATCCATTTACTTGGCAGGAGGAGAAATTAACACACAAAAATCAGTAAGCTGATATACATCGTAAAAGAGGAATGTAATTACACAATTGAACTGTCCCCTACTGCAGAGTGGCATTTTAAAAATGCATTTGGTTCACTATAGTTTATAATTTAATTTTGGTTTAATTTTATATATTTTTCATAGCTGTTAATCAGGTCAGCATTGAAATATGATTGGTATGAAGTGTATCGGTAGAAGCCAAAAAAAAAAAAATACACTAAGTGAAAAATAGAAGTCTGGCAGAAGCTTCAAAATGTCAAAAACTCTCTTAGCATATCAAGGGAGTCTGATGCTCTGATATCAAGATCAATACAAATTTTTCTACATTACAAATAAAAATTTACCTTTAAGTCATGAAAAAGAAAAGACTAAATTATTTTTCTATTTTTCCTGTGACATTGCAAAATCACTGTCAGATGGAGAAGTAATCAAAGAGTATGCAGCCAAAAAATATGGGAAAATAAAGTTGTGCCAGGTGGCTAATTAATAAAATAGTATTCTCTTGGATTTTTGACATTTGTGTTATGTATTGACTTTTAAGTTACTTAGTTGGTTATGATGTTTTCTCATTGAAATTCCTGTATATGTATTTGAGACAGAGACTCCCTCCACTGCCCAGGCTGGAGTGCCATGGAGTCAGCCTAGCTCACAACTTCTTACTTCTGGGTTCAAGTGATCTTCCTGCCTCAGCCTCCCAAGTAGCTGGGATCACAGATGCTGCCACAGCACGTGGATAATTTTTCTATTTTCAGTAGAGATGGGATCTGGATCCTGCTCTTGCTCAGGCTGGTTTCATGAACTCCTGAACGCAAATGATCCTCCTATCTTGGTTTCCTGGAGTGCTAGGATTACGGGCTTGAGCCACCAGACCTGGCCTAATATTTACTTTTGTATCTTGTTTTGAATTTACAATTTTGTAATCTTAAAGAGGGTCACAAAGTTTTATACACTTCATGTATTAAAATTGGTCATCATTTAGGATTTTATACAATACTTAAATAGAAAATTATGTTTTTTACTCTTGTCAAACTGATAATTTTCTAGTAGCAAACATATAATATTAAAGTTAATAATCAATTTTAAATATTTCAATAAGAAAACTTGAACGGCAAAAAATTGACAGCTTGTCCTAAGTCGAGTAGGTAGGCCACAATGACTCAATGGCCAGCATTCTGGGGTCCTGACTCCTGGCCTCCCTGTTCTTTTTATCACTCAATGAAGTCTCTTTTTAGTAAAAGAAATGTGTTATAAAGTTTGAAATATGGCATTGAGGAGATGATTCTGTGTTGGTCATTCTATTAATTTACTCAGCCACTAATTCTTGCTTCCACCGTTCAGTGAACACCGGGGATTCTCAAGTGGCTCCCTGATCTTAAGCAGCTCAGAGGTAGATGAGTTTACATCAGTGTTTTTCAACCTTTTTTATCTCTCGGCACACTGGAACCTGTGCTTAAACTTCTGCAACACACTTAAATTTATGTTGATTTTTTAAAAAAAGAGTAAAAAAGAATATGCTTCCTGTGCTTTGAATTTTTTTCAAAAATAATTTATTTAATGATCTTTAAAAATTTTTGTGGCACTCCCAAAATCCCCTCACAGCACACCAGGTCACCACAGCACACTGGTTGAAAATCACTGGTCTAGACGAATAAAGAGAAATGTTGCAAAATGTATAGTAATTATACACATTGGAAATCCAACAGGGAAGGAATGAAAATCTTCTGATCCATATATTTTTGTGCCCTAAAATATTACAAGGGCTGGTTCTGGCTCCACTAGTTGCCATAGAAATACTCTGACTTTCCCCCAAATTCTCCTTTCTTACTGTAATTTGAAGGGAAGTGAAGAATATTAGGAATTCTTTCACCTTTAACTTCTCTACGGTGTGAGTGTATGGGATGCTGGCAGGGAGACAAAGAGAAAGATTCATTTTAAGGAATTGGCTCATGTGGTTATGAAGGCAGAGAAGTTCCAAGATCTGCAGTCTGAAGCCTCGAGAATCAGGAGACCTAATAAAGTACGTTCCAGTCCAAAGGTAGGAGAAGACCTAAGTCCCAGCTCAGAAATGGTCAGGAAGAAAGACTCTCTCTTGTCAGACTTTTGTTCTATTTATGCCTCCACGGAATATAGGAGGCCTACATTGGCAGGTAAGTATGCTTTACTCAGTCTACCAATTCAAAAGTTATTCTCACCTGGATACACCCGTGCAAATACACCAAGAAATAATGTTTAACAAACAGCTTGGCACCTGTGGCCCGGTCAAATTCACACAAGAACTTAACCAATAAATCCATCTTTCCCCTTTCCTCAAATTCGATCTTCATCACTAGATTAGGGTTCTTAGAAGCAAACACTCAGATGAGGATTTGTGGGAAAGTAGTTAACTAAAAAATGCCCCCAAGAAATAAAAACAGACTAGGTGCAGCCAGTGGGACTGGGCAGTGGAAAAGGTGAAACCTCAGGGAGTAAATCTGCCCTGGAGCCCTGCAGGCCACACCTCAGAGTCCCCCTGGCTGGTGCTGGGGACCGGAGGTATTCACACCCATACAAGGTCAGTCAGTGGTCAGAGTTGTAAATCTTCAGATACTTTCCATTCTCTGTCCAGGCAGAAATCATAGTCTCTGGTGGCCTACAGGTATACCTCAGAGTGCCATAGGTGTGGCTTTGGGAAGTGAAAGCACCATATCCAGTCAAATCAGAAGGGATCTGAGGGAGCTGGGGAAGCACAGACAGCAGGTGGGACCATGGTCATCTGAGCAGTTATCAGTCATCTCACTGGCATCAAGGACTCTGCATCAGACAGCAGACTATGTTCTTTCCATACATAATATTGTTAATCAATATCACATGAAATTTATGATAAGCAGTAAAATTTCCATTGTACAGGTGAGAAGATAGAGGTTTGGAGTGAGCTAAGTGGCCACAGGAACAGCCAAGACTGATAACAGTCCTCTCTACCCCCAGGTGCGGCCTCTTCCTTGCCCTACATATTTGTTCACCACCACAAATTATCTGACGGAAATATTACTTGCCATGCTAGGTAATTGGATAGAATGCCAAGCTTCCCATTTGTGGTAGAGAAAATGTCTTGTTATTTACAGTTATGCTCTCATATCTTGTTAATTTCCCAGGTTTAACTCTGCATTTATCCAGAGTAAAACCTCCTGGTACTGATGAAGAGTAATGTAGGTCTGAGCCGGCAAACAAAAACATCTGTAATGCCCCTGAGAGTTTACTTTTTAAAGCTAGATAAAAGATGTATTGGTTATCATGGACATTTTTACACCCAGTTTTATGCTCTGGATTTCAGAAATTTGCTGAATATAAAAGCAGTCTTTAGATTACAGAATGTAATTCTGTTTTTCAGTAACAAGACACAGTGTTTCCAAATTTAGCCATTCACTACTAAATGTAAGGAACAAGTGGTGGAAAAATTCTGCATGTGAGCTGTAAGTGCTAGGAACTTCCCACATTGGTGAGTCACATAACTTCACCTCCAGAAGGCTCTCTAAGGGACAGCTGTGTGTTTTTAGACAAAAATAAATGGGTTTGTATACTTTGCCACCCCACAGTTAGTGATGCCTTTGAGTTCTGCATTAAAAATACATACCAGACATAAATCAGGAAGATTTAGGAAGCTTTATGTTTTCTGTAGCTACTTACTGTTTTGCAAAAGTAACACTGTCAAAACAATTTACCCTTCACAATGTTAATTTTGGAAGCGGTTTAGCAGAGGATAGATAAACCAATGTTTTAAAATGGATGTCAGGTTGTTTTTCTTTCTGAGTGATTTTTCTTACCTATCATCAATATTTCCAACTTCTGGGGTTTTTCAAAGAATTAAACAATTGAAGAATTATCTAAGGTACCATCTCTCAAATTAGATATTTCCAATTATACATGTAAAGTGAAACCAGAAATTTGACAAATTTGTACAATTGCACAATATTGAGCATGTTTAAGACTCTCTAAGAAATCTTATTAATTTTCACCTTGCATGTTAACACGTTTTTTTTATTGTAGTGTCTAGCATTTTTTGACACAGAGGATTGCACTTCGAGGAATGCTTTAGCATGTGTGGGTATATTTAAAGTTACCATACAATGGTGTTGAGATGAATTCATGCAGTAATTAGAAGAAAGACAGCTTGAGAAACCTAAATTATGTGGCTCCAACTGGCCCTCTTCTAATCACCCTCTTTGTGTAAAACAGAACAAAATGAGGTTATCATCTTTGTTTTGGGAATGTTTTTTATTAACAAAGAAAGTAATTCTCAAAAGTTTCAACATTACAGACTACTATAAGATCAAGCCATTTCAATACAAGTCCCTATAATTTTTTTTAAAATTGGGGATTCGTTGAGGGTACAAAGAACCATGTTACACTGTTTGCTTTGTTACAAAATGTAAAATCCCTCTTATAATTGTGCCCCGCCCCCAAGAAGTGTCCCTACAATTTTCTGGCATGTTGGATGATGCCTATGGCTCAGTGAGTATACCATACACCAAGGGTGGCGGGTTCAAACTCGGCCCTGGCCAAACTGCAAAAAAATAGCCGGGCGTTGTGGTGGGTGCCTGTGGTCCCAGCTATTTGGGAGGCTGAGGCAAGAGAATCACCTAAGCCCAAGGGCTGGAGGTTGCTGTGAGCTGTGATACCAGATCACTCTACTGAGGGTAATAAAGTGAGATTCTGTCTCTAAAAAAAAAAAACCAAAACCAACCAATTTTCTGACATTTATTTCTGTTTCTTTCTGGATAGTGATAGGTGATGTGAAATATCTAGGACTTCAGGCTCTGGAGGTGACCCATACATACACACAACATACAACACACACAACACAAAACATACATACAACACACACATACACATACATAATACAACACACACACACACATACATAATACATACAACACACACACACATACACATACATAATACATACAACACACACACATACACATACATAATACATACAACACACACACACACATAGGGAACCATGTGGCGTTTTATGTCCAGTGTCTAAAGCCAGGAAATTTCTCCTTCCCTTTTTCATCTTTCCCTCCCTCCCAATCACCTGGAAGACTCTCTTTAGGGAGTGAAGGAAGGGGTTCCAAGAATCTCTGAGACAAGGTATTTAAACGCCTGCTTACCAGCTGGAAATTTGAGGACAGAAGAAAGGGAAAATGCAATTGTGTGCTGCGGATTAATGCCGTGGTCACCAACAGACCACTGATATGTTGGTGGTCTCCTAAGAGTATAATGGAGCTGCACCTGTCACCTAATGACCTTGTGGTGCAACACAGTATTTGCCTGTTTGTGGTGATGGTGGTGAAAGCAAACCTACTACAGTTGTATAAAAGTAGAGCACGTGAGATTATGCACAACACATAATACTTGATAATAATAAATATGGTTGTTTATTTGCTATCCTGTACTTTTTATAAACATTTTAGAGTGTAGTCCTTTTTATTAAAGGGAAAAGTTAACTGTTAAGTGACCTCAGGAAGGTTCTTAGGAAGTGTTCTAGAAGAAGGCATTGTCATGGGAGATGACAGCTCCATGCCTGTGACTGCCTATTAAGACCTCCCAGTAGGACAAATGTGGACGTGGAAGACATTGACATTGATCATCTTGACCTTGTGTAGGCCTAAGCTAATGTGTGTGCTTGTGTCTTAGTTTTTAGTAAAAAAGTAAAAAAAGTTTTTAAATACCTGAGAGTTTATAGAATAAGGATATAATGAAACAAAATATTTTTCTATAGCTATATATGTCTTAAGATAAATCTTATTACAGAAGAGTCAAAAAGTTAACCAAAAATTTTAAAAGTTCATAAAGTAAAAATGCCACATTAAGCCAAGATCAATTTATCATTGAAGAAAGAAAAATATTTTTTAATAAGTTTAGTATAGCCTACAGTCCACAGCAGCGTACAGTGATGCCCTAGGCCTTCACTTTCACTGAGCACCCGCCCTCTTCCTCACCCAGAACAACGGCCAGTGCTCTAAACCCCATTATGGTAAGTGACCTATACAGGCACACCACTTTTTAATCCCTTCTACCCTATTTTTCACTGCACTTTTTCGTCTTTTTTTAGTGTCAGCATCTTACTCCATCGCCCTCAGTAGAGTACTGTGACATCACAGCTCACAGCAACCTCCAACTCCTGGAGGATTCCTAGGCGATTCTCTTGCCTCAGCCTCCCAAGCGACCAGGACCACAAGCACCTGCACAACTCCTGGCTATTTCTTTTTGGTTGCAGTTAGGCCGGAGTTGGCCTCAAACTTGCCACCTTGGCATATGGGGCCAGCACCCTACCCACTGAGCCAGAGAGGTATGTTTTGCTGCTTAAATACTTACTGCTGTGTTATTATTGCCTACACAGTACTCAGTACAGTCACATGCTGTGCAGGTTCGTAGCCTGGGAGTAACAGGCCGTGCCCCATAGCCTAGTTGTGTAGTAGGCTATGGCACCTAGGTTTGTCAAAGAGCAGTCTGTGAGGTTCATACAATGGTAAAATCGTGTAATGGCATTTCTTAGAAAGGATCTCCATGGGTAAGCAACACACGAATATATATGGAAAAAAGATCCAATACATTTTCCAGACTATTCTCCTCTCTTCTGTCCCCCACCCACAGTATTTTAATGTGAAGATTTCATCTTCTATGTCAGTACCAGTCCCTCAACCCCTTCTCCCTGCCTGTTTCCGACTGTTGTGGGAGTGACAGACTTCAGCTGGGTAGAGTTTAGTTAGAGTTCTGCCTGATCCCCAAAGCGGCACCTTGCGGGGGGGGGGGGCAGAGTGCCCACATTGCCTGATCCGTCCACGTGCCGTGAGGCAGGACCACAACCATGTGAAGAGGGCCTCGTAATACTTGAGCAACACTTCACCTGTCCCTGCCGCCTGGCTGGGAGAAGCCCGTTCAAGACCCTCTGCTGTGTGAGCTCTTCTGTTTAATAATCTATGTATTTTCTCACTTTGATAATATAACATTCGTACTGAGTTTTAAGCAGAGTAAACTTGTTTTTTACATGCCATATCTTTGAGAATAAGGATAAAGATTTCAAAACATTTCCAGTTGGAGATCTTTGGATAGAAAAACTATAGTCATGAGTAGAAGGGATAAAAGGTAAAACATGTGCAAAGCAGATGTTAGGCTCAGTCTCATGCCAGAACAAATTAAAAATCAGAGCCTCACTTTAGGATTTAGACTCTGAACAATCTATACAGATGTGTGTAGGCTGAAAAATCTTCTACATGTGAAAATGGACATTTTTTAAATTGTGGGAGGCTACTTTCCAGAAGAAGCTGGTCTCAATTACTAAAACAGAAATCTCCTTGTTGGGAGATTATCTATGGTATTCAAACCTTGACATTAGATCAGCATAACAGAATAAAAAAAAAAAACTTCGAGATCCAGGCATCAAATGGAAAAATATGGGGTAGAGGAATGAAGGATCAGGGAGAGGGGAGGAGGATGGAGGGTCATGGTGGACGGTACACCTTGTGGGGGCAGGACACGTTACAAGAGGGACTTCACCTAACAACTGCAATCAGTGTAATCTAATTCATTGTACCCTCAATGAACTGCAAACAATATAAAAAAAGAAAATCTGAGAACATTTTCATAAAGAAAAATGAAATATCCAGACAATACATGGTGATTTAAAATGTTTTAAAATACATGAGTTAGGCATCAGTTAAGTACACAGCACTGTGTTGGAACACCGGGCAGAGGGTCACATGGTAATGATAATATATGAAAACAGTTTGCATGGAGGGAGGCAGCCTTCAAACTGCAAAACACTGTTAGAAATAAAGTCACTGCCTAATATGAATCCTTCTAGGTCTTTTAAAAATGTGATGTAAGCATTCTCCACCCTGCTCAGGGGATTTTAATGGAATATGATACATGTGAATTAATCTCTTAGAGATTTCAAGTATTCCTCTTCATAACCATCATCATTGAGCAAGAAAAAGATTTCTTAATTTGGAGTCTTTAATATTTCTAAAGGATTTGTATTTGGGCTACAAAGAGCTTCTGATTCCTCTAAAATTATATGTTTTCTGGTACTGTTTTTGAAGAGAGGATACATAGATTTCATACATTCTCATGAAGGTCAATATCTTCTAACACATTAAAAACATGTGTTGGAGAAATCAGACCTCCACTAACAGGAGACAAGTTGATTTAACTTATGCAAAAATGAACTGAGCCACCCAGAAAATCTTTGGAAATAGCTAAAATTAAGTGCTGTGTTCTTGCTTTTAGAAAAGTGCAGTGCAACACCTCTAGGAGTATAGTTTCCATTTAGATGAATATTTTAGAACTTCAAGCCATTTGTCATCAGATACTCTGTCTCTATAATTTGAAAAATTTAAAGAGCCCTGGGAACTAACCATAGGTTATACTGTGCTGTACATCACTGGCTATTACTCAAGAAAGATCTTGGAGGAGAAAGCAGATGTAAAATAAACATGAGGCTCAACCCAATGGTCAAGGGACATTGACACAGAAAACAGGGAGGGATTAGGTCAAGGACCTGGTTGTGGGTGTAAAGTACCTAATTATATTTTTTCATTTAACTTAATTTAATTCAATTTAACTCATCAATATTAATGAGCCCTGTGGTGTGCAAAGCGCTGTGTTCCTGGTTTAAAAAAAAAAAAGGAAACTAAACTTGAAACTTAGTCATATAATAGTTTTTCTTGGTTTAACCCAAGAATAACTTATCAAATCAATGAAGAAGTTAAGATTTGGGCTTTCTTGGTTTGTCATGGATCAGAGGATGGTAGCAAGCAAGAACCGTGGTGTGGTGGATTTACAGCGTGTCCAACCTGGAAGTACATTTTCCTCAATTCCCTGACAGTCTGCTTCCAGGTTAACATGGGATGCAAGGGGCATAATGTGAGACATTTGGGAGAGTAGGCGCAGGTGGAAGTGAAGCACGAGGCGTGACGGGTTGGCTCAGATGCCGGGGCGCTGCTGTGCTGGCAGCGCACGGCGGTTTGCCTGTGGACTCACCTTGCTGGTGTGAGGCAGTGGCGGGCGGGGGTGTCTGCCACTTCTGACTCCTGAGCAAGGTGCCTGCAGAGCTCTGTCACAAAGGCTCCAGCTTCTCTCATGCTAGTTTATTAAAATTTATAGCTCCAAAAGCATTTTTAAGTAGCATGCTTCCCTGGGTTTAGGGAGTAATCAGATACAACACAAACTCCTATGAATCACTTGTAGTTTCCATCACTTAAGTTGGAGGTCAAGAGAGGTTGACCTCGGCTGCAGTTTATCCTTCCCTTTCCTGTTCAGGTCCATCTGTCCTCCCTGACCCCCCACCCTGCCCACTTCAGGCCCAGCTCCGGATGCTGGAGTAACAGTTTTACGACGACCAGCCATTTCTCCCAATTGGGTGAGGTAAAATGCCTGTGACAAACCCCGGTATCTATGTCACTCTTGGTGGTTTTCCTTTTCTAATTGATGTCACACATGGATGTACACCTGTATAACCTGACAGATACACACAGAAAAAGGATTGGAAGGAAGGGGATTAATTGTTGATGTCAGAAGCAATATTCTTGCACTTTTTCAAAATCCATCTGCAATAAACCATTGCCCATACCAGTTTATTAAAATGTATAATGCAAACATCATTTTCAAGTAGTTATGTACTCTTTGGTTTTAAGAAATAATCAGAAATAACAAAGATTCCGGAACCAAGCATAGTTTCCACCACCTTTTCATGGTAGATCCTTTCTAATAACAACAAATAGAACAAAAGCTCATTTCTACAGAGAAAGTGCAGACAGGGAAAATTCAGGATCTGGGTAAAGATCCTGCCTGGCTTCTTTCATTTCTCAAAGTTCATTAGGAAGGAAATTGATCTTTTACAGCAAAAAAGTTACATTTTATTTATTTGTTTTATTTATTTATTTTTTTGAGACAGAGCCTCAAACTCTTGCCCTGGGTAGAGTGCTGTGGTGTCAGAGCTCACAGAACCCCCCAATTCCTGGGCTTAAGTGAGTCTTTTGCCTCAGTCTCCCAAGTACCTGAGACTACAGGTGCCTGCCACAATGCCCAGCTATTTTTTGGTTATAGTTGTCATTGCTGGATTGTTGAGGTTGTCATTGCCCAGGATGGATTTGGACTCGCCAGCTCTGGGGTATGTGGCTGGCACCTTAGCAGCTTGAACTATAGACGCTGAGATGAAAGTTACATTTTAAATGTAATTTGTGTCAAGTTATCGTCTATGGAAATAAATAACTTTTATGGCTAGTGGAACCCCATCATCTATGGAAATAAATAACTTTTATGTCTAGTGGAACCCACATATCTACATTTGCAAATATTGGTAATACGTACTGGAAACCACATTGATCCAGCAAACCAGGTTTGGAAGAGAATCAAGGATGGAGTGGAGCGTCATTGGATCCTGCACAAAGGATTTGTTACAAGGAATAATCAACTCAAAATATAGTGAATTAAAGATGAAATTTTATTGAGATATAGAGATTTTTTTAATACAACTCAAGGGTAGAAATATAATTCTCTTCCCAATTCTCTGTCTCTCCTCCTGCCATCTCGGTTTCTTTCTTTCAGCCTCCCTGACTTCCTCCTCCTTCCCCCTCCTTCTCTCTCTCCCTCCCTTCCTCCAACCCTCTCTTGATACTTTAAGGTTCCTACAGCACCCACTCCTAGGTCCCATGGCCTTCCAGACTGAGTGCTTCGGACCAATTGGCTTCATCCAATTATTGGACATATTAATTGTTACAACTCGGCCAATGGATAGACCATGCAAGGGGAGAGTTTCCATTTCTTTTCCAATCAACTGTGGGGAGGGAGCAAAGGGCAAAAATGGTTACTAAGAGGCAGTGGGTTAACCTTCTCACCAAAGGACGCGTGGACCAGGCAGCATCCTGTGATGTTCTCTGTCATACTTTATCCTCTCTATTATACAGCAGAAAGGGTTGGATTCATTTTTTGTTTGTTTGTTTGTTTTGTTTTTTGAGACAGATCCTCTAGCTGTCACCCTGGATAGAGTGCAGTGGCATCACAGCTCACAGCAAGCTCCAATTCCTGGGCTCAAGCGAGTCTCCTGCCTTCGCCTCCCAAGTAGCCTCAATGCCCGGCCATTTTTTGGTTGCAGCCATCATTGCTGTTTGGCTGGCCCAGGCTGGATTCGAACCCACCAGCTCAGGTGTATGTGGCTGGCACCTTAACTGCTTGAGCCACAGGTGCTGAGCCAAGGAGTTGGATTCAATTGCTGTTCTTAAGAAGAGAATCAAGTGGGCTCGGCGCCTGTGGCTCAACGGACTAAGGCCCCACCCCCGTTACACCTGAGCTGACAGGTTTGAATCCAGCCAGGGCCCACCAAACAACAATGATGGCTACAACCAAAAAATGGCCAGGCGTTGTGGCGGGTGCCTGTAGTCCCAGTTACTTGGGAGGCGGAGGCGAGAGACTCGCTTGAGCCCAGGAATTGGAGGTTGCTGTGAGCTGTGATACCACAGCACTCTATCCAGGATGATAGCTTGAGGCTCTGTCTCAAAAAAAAAAAAAAGAGAAGAGAATCAAGTGTAAACAGGCGGAGGATGGGTGGGGAGGGGATGGGGCGCCCGTGGCCGGCCTGGGGCGCAGTGCAGGAGACGGCTGCTCTGGAGGCGTGAATGTAGGGAGGCGGTGACTGTGGCGGAGGCACAGGTGTATTGGATAGAATCAGGATCTCTTTCTCATTTCGGGGGAACCCAACCAGGTCAGTCTTGTGCCTGCCCACCCTACGTCCTGCCCTCCGGGTCTCTGTGTCCCTGGTCACTCTTGCTTGTGCCTTTCATACCTTGTGGGTGCAGATTATACAATGGGGGAGCTGCTTCACGTTTTCTGACTGGCCAGAATGTCCCCTATGGGTTTACCTGTTGCCAACCCTTAACTCTCTTTTGACAGTTCCACACCACAGTCCATGAGCCCGAGTCTCCAGAACAGCCTTGTTTGGTCACAGACAGAGGCTGCCTATGGAGCCTGCCCACCTGCCCTGGGCCCTACAAGGCCCAGATGGAGGAGGTCCCACTCCTGCTGGTCACTCACTGCCTGGCCAGCAAAGGCCTTTTTATTGGGTTGATAGGAAGTTGGTTGCCTTGACCTTGTACCTCCACACAAAGGATGTTTCTCAAACCAGAAATCCTGTCCATGACTGACCCTCTAGTAAAAACAGAATGACTCTGATTGCTTGCTTGGACTAGAATGTACATGTCTCCTTGCCTGAATAAGCCATACACATGCTCTTAAACAAAAATTCAGAATTATCCTTGCTGTCTCAGCGAACCTACTGGTGGACTCTCAGTTGACAAGATTAGCAATAGAGAGAAATTACCTTCCTTTTAATGCTAGCTGTGACTCCCACTTCCCTGCCTCTCGTCCATCAGATCAGTGCTCTGAGGCTGCTGGGAGGCCGGGCTCCGGAGGCAACTGGGTTGTGGTCAGCTCTGTCAGAGTGAGTGGTGCCATGAGACTGGCCAGGTCTCCTGGCTCAGGAGAAACCCCCACCCACTCAAAGGGTGGAAACCACCCCAGAGGGCGGTCCCCTCCTCCTCCTAGTTAGTATTTATTTTCAGCACCTGTTTGATGCGGTTTTTTTATCTTCTACCTATTGCACTGTGTGACTTGTTGGCCATTATTTGATTTTTGTATGAAAAAAAGCTTTGTTATAGAAATCAGCATACTATTTTTTTAAATCTGGAGAGGGTATTGTGGTGACTGAAAGCACCGTCAGGTGTCAGACATATACGTGTCAAGGCCTTCTTGCTGTCCTGTCAGTCCTAGTGCATTCCCTTTACAGCTGCTGGCAATATTGAAGGTTCCTTTTTTGTTTGTGTAAACTCTAATTTCTATCCAGGTGTCATGGATTTTTAAAATTAGTGTTTCATTACAAATGTCTCAGCATTGGTTAATTAATTTTTGCCAGGACCATTATTGATTGAGCAAATAAATTCAATTTTGGGGAAAAAGAAAAAAAAGAAGAGAATCAAGTAACTTAGTGTTTTAGCTCTATGATATTTATGTGTGAAAGAAGCCTATTTCTA
>CAUYON010052711.1:0-39879 GCA_963573935.1 Arctocebus calabarensis
TTCTCTCTCCCCACTGGAGTTCTGTCCCTCTACCAGGAGCTTTAGTGTTTTCTGTATTCTTTTCTGTGAATAGATTCTGTCTTACCACTGGGGAGTGAGGGGAAATAATGTAATGAAGAATAATAAAATACATGTTAATTGCAAAAAAAAAAAATACTTTTTTTCCTATTGGAAAATGACTTCTGAAGAACAAACCAGTAGAGAGAAAGCATATCAGTATAACATTTAATAACCAAACTCCTTGTGTATGAGGGAAAATATATAAAATGTACATACAGCAGCAATGCTGCATTCTATTTCTTTGTAAATTTTTTCATAATTTTTTACTTCTCTTAAATTCGTATCATATACCAACAAAGTTTTTTGCCTGTTGAAAATTCATATTGGGCTTGGCACCTGTAGCTCAGTGGTTAGGGTGCTGGCCACATACACCAAGGCAGGTGGGTTTGAACCTGATCTGGGTCTGCTAAATAATGACAACTACAACAAAAAAATAGCTAGTGTTGTGGTGGGTGCCTCTAGTCCCAGCTACTTGGGAAGCTGAAGCAAGAGAATTGCTAAGCCTAAGAGTTAGAGGTTACTGTGAACTATGATGCCTTCGCACTCTACCAACGGCGACATGGTGAGACTTTGTCTCAAAAAAAAAAAAAAAAAATCACATTGAGACAGTGTGCTCAGCATGCGTTAGTATTGGCTGTATCCTTCTTCTTGAGATCCAGAGTTGCCCCATTTAATGAAGAAGCTCTCTTTACCAGCAGATTAATTCTCCTATCACCAGCACCATCTCCATCAATTAGGAGATGTTTCTTTTTGAATTCTTCCCTCATTTTAGCTTGATTTTTTTTTTAAGCCAAGTTGAGGAAAACCATATTTATAAAAGACTCTCTGAAGAAGCTGTAGTTAGTCTTAAGATATTAATCAGTCACCACTCCCATGGCATGTGTGGCAGCTGGGGTACTGTCTGAGCTCTGTGTTTCTTTTTTATGGTATCTACTCTTTGTTGAATTTCTCATTCAGTTTATGAATTGTATTTTTTATTTAATTGAGATATTTTTCTGTATTGTATATTGCTGCATTTCCTTAAGATCATTATTTTAAATTCCTTTTCTGAAATTTGTAAATTTTCTGTTTGGGGAGTGGTCTTTTACTGGAGAATTATTATTTTGGTGGTGTTATATTCCCTTGCATTTTCACTTTTCTAGTGTCACTATGTTGCTATCTGTGCATATGGTAGAACATTTGCCTTTTTTAATTTTATAGAGTAGCTTTTGTATGGAAAGGCTTATTCTTGTAGATGGATCATAAGACATTTGGGTAGGGCACATTGGCTTTGGTACTGGGTGGACACAGTAGTGTAGTCTCCTTACAGTTTCTTCTATTGTAATTCATGTTAGTTCTCTTTGTGCATGCCTCAGTGGGCTTGGCTGTAGGAATTTATGGTGGTGGCCTGGCTTTGCTGGGGGGGAGAGGGAGGTTGCCAAGCTGGTTCTCAGTGGGAACACATGCATGCATGCATGCATGCAGTGAGTTAGATAGTTTAGTAAGTGGCTTGTTGAGGTTAGGCCTACTAGGCTGTTTCTCCAGCTGGGGTGTGTGCACATTGGTTCAGTCAGTTTACCTTGCTTTGGGGATGTGTGTACTAGAGAAAGGGCCAACAGCCTGTTTCTCCAGCCACGGGTGTGAACTCATGGCAACCCAGTGACTGGGGGACAGGCTCCACTAAGTTGTTTTCCACTAAGTGCAGGTCCACTAAGTTGTTTTCCTAGTTAGGGGTGCCAAGCAGCCTCACAAAGTGCAGGTTGGGCAGACCCCTTTTCCAGACAGATATGCAGGTATGTGTCATTGCTGCCTGCCTAGTGTTGGCTTCTTTCATGTGTTTGATTGAATTCAAGACCATTCGTGGGCCTACATTCTTACCAGCTTGAGTTTTGAGTTTTGGTGTTTTGCTACCCGTCTGGGCTTGGTGCAATGACAGGGGAGCCTAAGGTTGGAGAATTATGGTGGCTATTGTCCGTCAGCAAACACTTCAGCAGTGGCTCTGGTTTGAAGGTATGTCCATGCTGTGGCAGCTTGGGTCATGGGTGTTTGGGGAATGTACAACATGTGTTGGTACTCTAGAATAATGCAGCCTCATGATTTCCCGGCAGTTCCCCAAACTGAGCTCAGGGCTCCTGAGGAATGTGGAATTCTCCTATAGTAAGGCATATATGGTGGCACTGGTTGTTGATGGGAGCCTTCTGCTCACCTTTTCCCTGGAAAGGGAAATCCTTCCTTGCTATGAGCGAGCCCCAGTGGAGGAGCATAGTAGCAGAGGAACAGGGCCTTCCTCACCTCTCTGTGCTCCTCTCTTGGGCATCCATGCTCCACAGCAGTGGTTCTCAACCTTCCTAATGCTGTGGCCCTTTAATATAGTTCCTGTGGGTCGCAACCCACAGGTTGAGAACCACTGCTCTGAAGGGATCTTGGCAGTCCTTTGTTGCACTCCAGTACTCTGTAACAGACATTGTGGTTGAACATAAATTGTTATTCATTGTTTTGAGCCTTCATTGTTGGTGAGGAGAAGCATCTGACACCTTTAGCCAGCAATATTGCTGACCTAATGAATGGGTTTAATAATAGATGAGACGTAGAAGAAGGAAGGATTAGTAAACTGGAAGATAGTTGCATAAAAAGTCTCCAGATTGAAGTATTGATTGAAGAAAGAATAGAAAATTTAGGAAATGGACATGTGGTACATATTAATTGTTAAGAAGTTTAATATGTGGCAATTCTATAAGGAGAAAAAAGAGAATGGGGCAAAAGCCAAATATATGACGATATAATGGCCAAGAATTTTTAAAACCTAATTAAAGATATCAACTGCAGATTTAAGTAACAAGGATAAATATTAAAGAAAACCGTATGTAGATACATTATTTTAAGATTGCTAAAAACTGTAGATAAAGAGAAAAATCTTTAAGATGGTCAGGGAATAAAACAACATCCTACCTTCAACAAAGTAGTAGGAAGACTGATGTCTGGCTTTTAAAGGAGTAAATACCACATACCTTAAACATAGACTTTAATTAATAAAAGAGTATAAATCTATTTTTATTACTTCTTGTATACAGCCAAGATAACCTTGAAGCTAAACCTTGACATTATAAGAAAGGAAAAATATAGATAGTCTGTCTGTGGAATATAGGTATAAAAAAAGTATCATAAAATATTTACAAACCAAATGCAGTGATACATAAAACGTGGTACATACATATACAACTTGGTGAGATTTAGTCCCAGAAAACTTGGATGGCTCAACATTTGAAAACTAATGCTTTATCTGATAAGAAAAGAAAAATTGTGTGACAATTACTATTGTATAAAATTCAGCAACACCTCATGGTAAGTAGTATTAAAAGAGAATTTTTTTTTTTTTTTTTAAGAGACAGAGTCTCATTTTGTTGCCCTTGGTAGAGTGCCGTAGCATTATAGCTCACAGCAACTTCTAGCTCTTGGGCTTAGGCGATTCTTTTGCCTCAGCCTCCCAAGAAGCTGGGACTACAGGCACCCGTCACAATGCCTGGCTGGCAACAATTTTTTGTTGTTGCTGTTGTTGTTGTTGCAGTTTGGCTGGAGCCAGGTTTGAACCCGCCACCCTCGGTATATGGGGCCGGTGCCTTACTGAGCCACCAGCACCGTCCTAAAAGAGAACTTTTTAAATTTGATAGAGTCCTAACAAAAACATCTAATAACAAAAAGATATTGAATGGTAAGTTATTGGAAGTTTTTCCCTTTGAGATCAAAATAAAGGCCTTCTTCTACTGAAAGTTGTCGTGAAAGTTCTACTAAAAGCAAAAAGGGAAAAACCCGTAAAAATTGGAAAGGGAAGAGCTGATACTCATTCATACATAAGTACATAAGTATCCAAAAATGTATATGTAGTACAGATAAATTGTTAAAATAAATAAGCAAATTTAGGAACGTGTCTGGATGTGAGTTCAATATACATAAATTAAGTGTATTTCTAGATATCAACAACAATCAAACACTAAATGCTATTTATTAAAAGATACCATATGTAATGTCATAAGAATCATTGGATACCCAGGAATAAATTTAAAGAAAGATGTGTATCTATACTTAAAGCTACAAAATATTATTGAAATAAAATAAAGAAGACCTAAATAAGTCGAAGGTATGTTTTATTAATGAATGGGGAGACTCAATATTTTAAAGATGTCAGTTTTCCTCATTGTGTGTGTTTATAAAATGCATTGTCCTGCATTCTTTTAACATATGTTTTGGCAGCACCCATAGCTCAGTCAGTACGGTGCCAGCCACATACACCAAGGCTGGCGGGTTCGAACACAGACTAAGCCAGCTAAAACAACAATGACAACTGCAACAAAATTGCCAGGCGTTGTGGCAGGTGCCTGTAGTCCCAGCTTCTTGGAAGTCTGAGGCAAGAAAATCACTTAAGCCCAAGAGTTTGAGGTTGCTGTGAGCTATGATGCCACAGCACTCTACCGAGGGTGATAGCTTGAGACACTGTCTCCAAAAAAAAAAAAAGACATATGTTTTATAAAAGTATACCATTTTGCACTACCAACAGTGTATGAAAGTTCCAGTTGCTTCATAATCTTATCAGCACTTGGTATTTTGTTCTAATTCAATAAAAATTTCACTAGAAAAACATTTCCTGCTAAAATGTACTTAAAAAAAAAAAAAAGATATAGGATCTCACTCTGTTCCCTAAGGCTGGCAGGCTGTGCAGTGACCTGATAATAACTCATTTGCAGCCTCAAACTTCCAGGCTCAAGTGGTCCTCCTGCCTCATCTTCCCATACCTAGGACTGTGGACACATGATATATGCCAGCAAAAAAGCTTTGAAAAAGTTTTTTGTAGAAACAGGGTCTTGCTTTGTTGCCCAGGCTAATTTCATAAATGCCTGGCCTTAAGCAATCCTACCGCTTCAGCCTCTCACATTGCTGGGATTACAGCACTCTGTAAGTCACTGTACCTAGCCTGAAACATATGCTTTTTTTTTTTTTGAGACAGAGCCTCAAGCTGTCGCCCTGGATAGAGTGCTATGGCACAGCCCACAGCAACCTCCAGTTCCTGGGCTCAAGCGACTCTCTTGCCTCCGCCTCCCAAGTAGCTAGGACTACAGGAGCCTGCCACAACACCCGGCCATTTTTTGGTTGCGGTTGTCATTGTTGTTTAGTGGCCTGGGCTGGATTCGAACCTGCCAGCTCAGGTGTATGTGGCTGGCACCTTAGCCTGTTGAGCCAAGGCATGGAGCCAAAATACATGCTTTTAAGACATCTAGAATCCTAAAAATGTTTTACAGAATGAAGTAAACTTTCTTACACACTGTTAATGTTTTAAGGAAAAATGTTGATTTTAGCTGTGATCTGATTTAATCTTGAATGTTGCCTCTGTTACATGCTTGCTTATGTAGACCAGGTTACATAGTAGGTTGAGAAACTCTTAGTATAAAACCAGTTTAAGATTGATATTGAAATGTCTGTCTTTTTCTTCTTTTAGTTAAATGAAGTAAGTGAAGAAAACAAGAGGATGGAAATTCAGGCTAAAAGAGTTCAAGCTCGTTTAGATAACTTACAGGTAAGTTGTTTGCTCTTCTCAAGACACAAGTGAATTTTAAAATCATTGCCTTTGTATTGACTTACTTTTGATGCAATTGTTCTTTAATTCATGGATATGTATCGCTGCAGAGGAAGTATGAATTCATGACAATACAGAGATTGAAAGGAAATTCTTATGCTGCTCCTGAAGTGAAAAGTTTAAAGCAAGAAAAAGTACCAGTTTCAAAAACTTCTAAGGTATGAAACGATTGAACATTTTCTCCAGTGGAAAGCCAAGAAATTTCTTCTGTTCGCTAATCTTTTTTCTTTCATTTAGCAAACATTCTTTTTGTTATGAAAGGATGCACCATAATGATTCTTTTACAGGGAAATATCTTTTGAATATTTACAGTATACTTTTATTCACAAAAACAAAATAGTATTAGCAGTGTTTTAGGTACAGGAACATGAGCAAATCACAAGAACTTAAGAACAACTTTATTACTTGAGGTATTTTTTGAGGCTCCACAGCCTTTGATGTCATTTTTCTTTTTTCTTTTTTATCTTTTTCTTTTTTTCATTTTTTGAGACAGAGTTTCACTATGTTGCCTTCAGTAGAGTACTGTGGCATCACAGCTCACAGCAACCTCAAACTCTTGGGCTCAAGCAATTCTTTTGCCTCAGCCTCCCAAGTAGCTGGGACTACAGGCGCCAGCCACAACTCCCGGCTATTTTTTTCGTTGTAGTTGGAATTGTTGTTTGGCAGGCCTGGGCCGGGTTTGAATCTGCCGGCACTAATGCATGTGGCTGGCACTCTAGCTGCTGAGCTACAGGCACCAAGCCTGATGTCATTTTTCTATCAGTTCTACAACCCATTTCTGAATAGACAACATGAATTTTCTTTTTTTCCCACTGAGAATATTTTTTACTTGGATATAAATTAATACAGTAACATAATGCAAAGAATCCTTATATTTGAAGTTTGATCAGTTTTGACAAATATTTATATAACCTACAGCCAAATACATAACATTTCTGTTACCCTAGGAAGTTCCCCTATGCTCCTTCTGGTCACTTTTTCCTGCCAGAGGCAGTTATGCTGATTCCTGATTTCACCATAAATTAGTTTTGCCTACTTTAGAACTTTAGTCAATGGAATTGTATAATATGTAATCATTTGTGCAGGGTTCCTTTTTCTTTTTAATATTGAGTGTAATCATTTGTGTAAGATTTCTTTTTCTTTATAATGCTGGGTGTTTTAGTAGTTTGTATTGTTTTTTAGCGTTCCATCATACGAATATATCACACTTTTTAATTTAAACCTTCTTCTTTCGACAGGCATCTGAGCTATTTCTAGTTTTTGTCTCTTATGAACAAATACTCATGTACGGGGTTTTTGTGGGCATGTATTTTTGTTTATGTTGCATATATACCAGAACTGCAGTTTCTGGGTTATAAGGTAGATGCATGTTTTTAATAAACTGATAATTTTTTAAAGAGTACCATTTTGTACTCCTACTAACAGTGTATGAAAGTTCTGATTGCTCCACAATCTTATCAGCATTTGGTACTTTCAATCTTTTTCATTTTGACCCTTCTAACAGGTATATATTATTACCATATTGTGGGACTTAGTTACTTTCGTAAATTTACTAGTTCTTTATATAAAGTAAATTGGAAAAGGTGGAGAGTTTATACCCAGATTCTGTTTTTGTGGACTGCCATCTTCTTATTGTTGCCTTTTTATTAATTTGCTTTTTCATTTTTCTGTCTTTTCAGATTTTTCTAAATCTAGCATAGTTCCCTGCTTAAAGGAAGATTGTGTTTTGAAGAAATACTAAAATCAGTCTAATTACATTCATAACTTATTTGAGGCATTTTGTTGTTATCTTTTGCATTTCATTTTTGTAGGCTCTTATATGAATATAATGTGAAAAAATATTCATATTATATTCATATAATGTGATATTGTAAAAGCAAATAAGTAACAACTTTTGCTGTTGGAAAATATGAAGTTCCATAGTAGAAATTGGAAAATATGAAGTTCTATAGTAGAAATTCTTTACCTTTGGAAGTCTTTAAATTTTTTTTTTTTTTTGTAGAGACAGAGTCTTACTTTATCGCCCTCGGTTGAGTGCCATGGCATCACACAGCTCACAGCAACCTCCAACTCCTGGGGTTTAGGTGATTCTCTTGCCTCAGCCTCCCGAGTAGCTGGGACTACAAGGCGCCCGCCACAACGCCTGGCTATTTTTTGATGTAGTTCCGCTGGGACCGGGTTTGAACCTGCCACCCTCGGTATATGGGGCCGGCGCCCTACTCGCTGAGCCACAGGTGCCGCCCAGAAGTCTTTAAATTTTTAAGAATCTTTTCATTATAGTGGTTCATGCTCTTGAACTAAGGACCCAGTTTTATTTCTAGATAAGAAGTTCTTTTTTTTAGAGATGGGGTCTGGCTTTATCACCCAGCCTCATCATCTGATCATAGCTCACTATAGCCTCAAATTCTCAAATTCCTGGGCTCAAGCAATCTTCCTGAATGGCTGGACTACAAATGTGTGCACAATGCTAATTTTTTTACCTTTTGTAGAAATGAGGTCTTACTATCTTGCCCAGACTGTTTTCAAACTCTTGATTTCAACAATCCTCCCACATTGGCCTCCCAAAGTGTTGAGATTATTAGTAATAAAATTACTGTTACATTACTATTTAGTAATGCAGTTGTTACAATTTCCCTTATCATTATGGACTTTCTTGCCTTTTCTCAGCGATCATTTAACATGTTTTTAATATTCATTGGAAATGTTTGATTTGGAATTTCTATTGTTGGGAGCAGCTCCCTCTTTAAGCATAAATTGTAGTGAAGCACTTTAGGTAAATTCTTCTATAATCACTTATCAGATTTAAGACTTCTTTTGAAGTTTTATGAAGTTGTGAACTGGAATAAATGATTTAAGTTTTGGCTTATAGGTCCCACTTAATGGACAAGTTTATGAACTTTTGACTGTCTTCATGGATTGGATTTCGGATCATCATCTTAGTAAAGTGAAACATGAAGAATCTGGAATGGATGGTGAAAAACCTCAACTCAAATTTGTTTCTCAGAGAAATGACATTCAGGAAAAGTTTGTAAAGGTTTGTTTCTTTGTTTTTTTAATTTGAAATACATGACTTAGAAGATATGACTATTTTAAAAAGGAAAAGCATATGGTATATTTTATAACTGAAAAATTATTAAAAACATTTGATAGAAAATTGATCATACACATACTCAGTTTTGAAAAGATACATTTTAAACTTAATTAAAATTAATTTATACTTTCATTTTTCTTAATATGATAGTAATTATCTTCTTAAAAGTAGAGACCAAACATTAAAAATAATAGAGTCATCCTTCAGTATCCATGTAGGATTTATTATAGCACTTTCCATGGATATCAAAATCCCTCAAATCCCTGTTACCAAATGGTATATAGTATTTGCACATAACCTATATACATCCTCCTATCCACTTCAAATAACCTCTAGATTGCTTATAATACCTAATAGAATATAAGTGCTATGTAAATAGTTGTTATACTCTTTATTTAGAATAATGACAAGGAAAAATGTTTTGTACATGTTCAGTACAGAACCAATTTTTAAAAAAATATTTTCTGTCTGCAGTTAGTTGAATCCATAGATGTGGAACCAAAGGATATGGAGGGCTGATTATACTCCAAAATGCTGAAATTATTGTATATTAGATTAACAAATAATTAGGGATAGGACAGTTGCTCCTACATGTAATTTTAGGATTCAAAACTCACTAAGATAATTTTAATTTATCTTTGGGCATTAAGAGACAAAAAGTCTATTTTTAGGGAACTATATCATTAACAAAGAGAAATGAGTGCTTAAATTACAGACATTAATTTGAATATTCGCCTTCTTTGTTTCTAATTAGTTATTGACAATTATATTCCATGCGAAGTACATGAAAACTTTGAAGTATAGACATCTAAAATGTTTTATTTATATTTTCAGAAATAACTAAATACAGGCTCAGGTTTTGTTTTAGTAAATTATTTCCATTTTTCATCCTTATCTACAGGTGTCTTCTAAATGTCTTTTGTGTTAAGGAGAATAATGGCACCAAAGATGTTCACATCTTAATCCCTAGAACCTGTTAACATGTTATGTTACATGGTGTCTTTGTCTATTTTCTATTGCTTATAGCAGAATAGGGGAAACTGGACAATTTATAAGGAAAAGGAATTTATTTCTTACAGTTAAGTCTGAGTTTGAGAGGCCACATCTGGTGAGAGCTTTCTCATTTGTTGAGACTCTGTATAGAGTCCTAAGGTGCCATATAGCATCACAGGGTGAGAGGGCAGAGTGTGCTAGCTCAGATTTCTTATCCTCTTCAAAGGCCACTAGTCCCATTTTCATAAAAGCCTATAGCCTGTGAATTCATTAATCCTCAAATGGATCAGTCCATTAATCTTCAAGAACCAAACCTCTCATAAAGGCCCCATTTCTCAATATCATCACATTGGGGGTTAAGTCACAACATGAGTTTGGGAGGCAACAAACAGTCCGACCATAGCACATGACAAAGGGGAATTAAAACTGGTAATCAGCTGTCCTTAAGATAGATTATCTAGGTGAGCCCAGTAACTAGATAACCTCTTTAAGCCAGAAGAAATCAGAAGAGGAGATTTGAGATTCAGCCCGTTGTTGCTAACTTTGAAGATGGAGAAAGAAGGCCAGGAATCATGGAATTTTGGTGCCTTCTAGATGCTGGGAATTGCCCTCAATGAATAGCCAGTATAGAAATTGAGATATCAGTCCTATAACTGTAAACTGAATTCTGGCAGCAACTTGAAAGAATAAGGAGATGGATCTTCCCCAGGTCTCCAGAAAGAAACATTGCTTTGTTGACATCTTGATTTTGGCTGTCTAAGACCCACATCAGGCTTCTGACCTACAGAACTGCAAAATAATAGATTTGTGTTTGGCAGCAATAGGAAAGAAATATACCTTTGTTTAGAATTTTATCTGTTTTGGTGTCTACATTGACTATTCTGTCTATACACAAGAAAACCAACTAAAAAATTGCACAATCTTTTGGCTCTCTGAGCACCACCATGGTGATCAGCAAGAATAAGCGCCTTACAAAAGGAGGAAAACAAGCCATGAAGAAAGTGGTTAATTCATTTTCTTTTCTTTTCTTTTTTTTATTAAATCATAACTGTGTACATTAATGCAATCATGGGGTACAATGTGCTGGTTTTATATACAATTTGAAATGTCTTCATCAAACTGGTTAACATAGCCTTCATGGCATTTTCTTAGTTATTATATTAAGACATTTATATTCTACATCTAGTAAATTTCACATGCACCCTTGTAAGATACACCATAGGTATCATCCCACCAATTACTCTCCCTCTACCTATCCTTCTCCCTCCCCTCCCTCTCCCCTCTTCCCTTCTTGAGCTATAATTGGTTTATAGCTTTCATAAGAAAGCTATAAATTGGTTTCATAGTAAGACTGAGTACATTGGATACTTTTTCTTCCATTCTTGAGATACTTTACTAAGAAGAATATGTTCCAGCTCCATCCATGTAAATATGAAAGAGGTAAAGTTTCCATCTTTCTTTAAGACTGCATAATATTTCATGGTGTACATATACCACAATTTATTGATCCATTCGTGGGTTGATGGGCACTTGGGCTTCTTCCATGACTTAGTAATTATGAATTGGGCTACAGTAAACATTCTGCTACATATATCTTTGTTATAATGTGATTTTTGGTCTTACGGATATATACCTAGTAGAGGAATTGTAGGATTGAATGGCAGGATCTATTTTTAGATCTCTAAGTATTCTCCAAATACCTTTCCAAAAGGAATGTATTAGTTTGCATTCCCACCAGCACTGTAGAAGTGTTCCCTTTTCTCCACATCCATGCCAACATCTCTAGTTTTGGGATTTTGTGAGGTGGGCTAATCTTACTGGAGTTAGATGATATCTCAAAGTAGTTTTGCATTTCTCTGATGATTAAGGATGATGAACATTTTTTCATGTGTCTATAGACCATGTGCCTGTCTTCTTCAGAGGAGTTTCTCTTCAAATCCCTTTCCTAACCTGAGATGGAATCACTTGTTCTTTTCTTACTAATACTTTTGAGTTCTCTGTGTATTCTGGGTATTCAACCTTTGTCGGAGGCATAACCTGCAAATATCATTCAGAGGGCTGTCTGCCTGCTTTAGTAACTGTGTTCTTGGCTGTACAAAAGCTTTTTAGTTTGATCAGGTCCCAGTAATGTATTTTTGATTTTGCTTCAATTGCCCAGGGGTCTTGCTTATAAAATATTTGCCCAGGCCGATTTCTTCCAAGAGTTTTCCCTGCACTTTCTTTTAGTATTTTTATACTTTCATGTCTTAAGTTTAAATCTTGAATCCAGTGAGAGTCTGTCTTAGTTAGTGGTAAGAGATGTGGGTCCAGTTTCAGTCTTCTACAGGTCGCCAGCCAGTTCACCCAGCACCATTTGTCAAATAGGGAATCTTTTCCCCACTGAATGTTTTTATTTGGCTCATCAAAGGTCAAATAACGGTAAGTAGCTGGGTTCATCTCTTGGTTCTCTATTCTGTTCCATACATCTACCTGTCTGTTTTTGTGCCAGTACCATGCTGTTTTGATCACTATAAATTTATAGTATAGTCTGAGGTCTGGTAGCATGATTCCTTCTGCTTTGTTTTTATTTCTGAGTAATGTCTTGGCTACTCAAGGTTTTTTCTCTTTCCATATAAAACGAAGTATTTTTTTGAGATCTTTAAAGTATGGCAGTGGAGCTTTAATTGGGATTGCATTAAAATTGTATATTGCTTTGGGTAGTATGGACATTTTAACAATGTTTATTTTTCCCAGCCATGAGCATGGTTTGTTTTTCCATTTGTTAACATCTTAAGCTATTTCTTTTCTTAGAGTTTCATAGTTCTCTTTAAGAGATCTTTCACGTCCTTTGTTAGGTAAATGCTCAAATATTTCATCTTCTTTGCACTATTGTGAATGGAATAGAGTCCTTGACTGTTTTTCAGCTTAACTATTGTTGATATATATAAAGGCTACAGGTTTATGAGTGTTTATTTTGTAACCTGAGACGCTGCTGTCTTCCTTGATCACTTCTAAGAGTTTTGTAGTAGAATCCCTCATGTTTTCCAGATATACAATCATATCATCTGCAAAGAGTGAAAGTTTGCTCTCTTCTGACCCTAAACAGATACCCTTGATCACCTTTTCTTACCTAATTGCAATGGCTAGGACTTCCATTACAGTGTTAAAAAGCAGTGGAGACAATGGGCATCCTTGCCTGGTTCTTGATCTGAGTGGAAATGATTTCAGTTTAACTCCATTCAATACAAGACTGGCTGTGGGTTTGCAGTAGATGGCGTCTATCAGTTTAAGAAATGTCCCTTCCATACCAATTTTCATAAGTGTTCCGATCATGAAAGGATGCTGGATATTATCAAAAGCTTTTTCTGCATCAATTAAGAGAATCATATGGTCTTTGTTTTTTAATTTGTTTATGTGATGAATTATATTTATAGATTTACATATATTGAACCAGCCTTGAGACCCTGGGATAAAACCCACTTGGTCATGGTGTATAATTTCTTGATGAGTTGCTGGATTCTGTTTGCTAGGATCCTCTTGAACATTTTTGCATCAATGTTCATTAGTGATATTGGCCTATAATTTTTTTTTCTTGTTGGGTCTTTTCCTTATTTGGGGATCAAGGTGATGTTTGCTTCTTAGAATGTGTTGGATAGTATTCCTTTTTTTTCTATATTTTGGAAAAGGTTGAGTAATATAGGTACTAGTTCCTCTATAAAGGTTTGGTAGAAATCTGATGTGAAGCCATCTGGTTCCAGGCTTTTCTTTTTTAGGGAGATTTAGTACAGCTGATGCTATTTCAGAACTTGATATTGGCCTGTTCAACATTTTCACTTCATTCTGGCTAAGTCTAGGAAGATGGTATGCTTCTAAGTATTGGTCAATTTCCTTCAGATTTTCATATTTCTGAGAGTAAAGTTTCTTATAATATTCGTTAAGGATTTTTCAAATTTCTGAGGGGTCTGTTATTTCATCTTTACCATTTCTGATTGATGAAATGAGAGATTTTACTCTTTTTTTCCTGGTTAGGTTAGCCAAAGGTTTATCTATTTTATTGACCTTTTCAAAAAACCCAACTTTTTGATTTATTGATCTGTTGTATAATCCTTTTGTTTTCAATTTCATTTAATTCTGCTCTAATTTTGGTTATTTCTTTTCTTCTGCTGGGTTTAGGGTTGGAATGTTTTTCCTTTTCCAGTTGCTTGAGATGTCCCATTAAGTTGTTAACTTCCTCTCTTTCTGTTCTCTTGAGGAAGGCTTGCAGTGCTGTAAATTTCCCTCTGAGGACTGCCTTTGCAGTATCCCAGAGGTTCTGATAATTTGTGTCTTCATTATTTTTTTGTTCCAAAAATTTGGTAATTTCCTTCTTAATCTCATCTATGACTCAACTATCATTCAGCTTAAGGTTATTTAGTTTCCATGTTTTTGTATGAGTATGCAGATTCCTGTTATTATTGAGTTCAACTGTAATTCCATGATGGTCCAAGAAGATGAAAGGAATAATTTATATTCTTTTAAGTTTGCTGAGGGTAGACTTGTGACCTAAGATGTGATCAATTTTGCAGTATGTTCTGTGTCTGATCAGAAAAATGTGTATTCAGTTTTGTTATTATAAAATATTCTGTAGATATTTGTTAAATACAAATGTAGAATGATTAAGTTTAAGTCTAAAATTTCTTTGCTTTGCTTCTTATTAGAGGATCTATCCAACACTGCCAAAGGAGTGTTAAAATCTTCGACTATTATGGAGCTGGGGGAAATCAAGTTGCTCATGTCTGTTAGAGTCTTTCTTATAAATTGAGGCACTTTCTGGTTGGGTGCATAAATGTTAATAATTGAAATCTCCTCATGTTGAGTGTTACCTTAACAAATATGAAGTGACCATTCTTTTTTTTTTTTTTTTTTATAATTTTATTGAATCTTAATTCTGTACATTGGTGCAATCATAGGGCATGATTCATATACATTCAGAAATGTTTTCATCGTACTGTTACAGATAGCCTTCATGGCATTTTCTTGATCACTATATAAAGACATTGATACTCTACATTTAATAAGTTTCCTCAGTACCCTGCTAAGATGCACCGTAGGTGTGCTCCCACCAATTGCCCTCCCTCCACCCATACTCCCCCCTCCCCCTCCCCTTCCTTTCCCCTTTCCCTGTATTCCTATGCTATAATTGGGTTTTAGCCTTCATATGAAAGCTATAAATTAGAATTTTGACCCTAGTTTTCTTTATAATCATCACACTCCTACACTGAAGAAATAAAATGGAGTTACACCATCCTTTATGTCATTAAATGGCATGAAATAGTTATAGTCTTTAAATCACTTATCGGGTACCAAAACAAAACAAAATAAATTCTATGTTTGTGAATAGAAATGGCTATGTGACTATTTAGCTAAGTGTTAACTTTCTACAACTAAGCCCTATCTTTTTTTGTTAGATGTCAGAATTCTCCATAGCCAAAATTTTCTTTTGCCTACATAAATCATAACACATTCGTATACTTTTAAAATACTAGCTGCATTTGATTTTTTGTTTCCTAAAATGTACATGTAACATATCAAACTATATTGTCTTAAGGACTTTTAGTCCAATATGAGCAAATGATGCATCAAGTAACATTTTAGAGGAGCTGGGAAATTCCTGTTTTTTGTATAGTTTGTAATCTGTGAATGGTTTCACATTTGTAATTGAAAAAGTAAAAAGTAATATTTCGTGGCACATGAGAATTATATGAAAATCAAATTTTAGTGTTTATAAACAAAGTTTCTTTGGAGTTTTAAATACTATCAAAGACAGTTTTCTCATTAAAGTAGCAGAGTTGAATACAGTAGCTTTGACAGAAACTAAGCCTGAGCCTAAAATATTTACTTTCTGGCCGTTGACTGAAAAAGCTTCCCAACCCCCTCTAAAAGAGGATTGCACAAGAGTCCTTGGGGTATTGATATATCAGCTTAAAATTACGATTTTAAAGGTTTTTCTTTTTTTCTTTAAAATGTACTCGGTGCATTTTGAATTTTGAGCCATAAGAACATCATTCTAAGAGTTGACACAGTAGAAAGAAGAGTGTTACAATTGCCTGAGTGTTCCTCTCCTGGAAGAAGCACTGGGCCCTATGCAGTAGTACTAATTGTATGGTCAGGAGCCTAAAGACAGAAGAGGTAGAAACTAAAAGAGGAGGAAAGTCAGTGGAAATTAATGTTTGCTCCAATTTCTTACAGTGTCTATGAGGCAAGCATGCTAAGTCAACAGAAGATGGTGACAACCAACCAGAGTTGCATGCCATGATCTAATAAAATTTGTAATTAATTTAACTTCACATGTATTTAGTGATATGTATAATCACGATTATGCTGCTTGGTAATGAATGTTAAATGAGCCAAAGAATTGAGTTATTTAAGAGTGTTCCCTTCTTCAGGCCCTCCTCACACTTCTTGTGAGGGTAAGGGCCCAGTGGAGAACGGGGAGTTGGGCGGAGTCAGTGAGGGGCTCTGTATCACATCTGAAAACCTCTAATTTTCCTTTCATTCTTCTGTAAGGTGGGAAGGTCTTTCTCTCAAATTGTAAAACCCAGGCTGTGTTCTCCATACTTTAGAGCGGTCTGGTGGGAAGGGTTTGTAAAGAGCGCTGGAGGGGGAGCCTTATCTTGCAAAACCCTCCCTACCCGGAGGATGCTCTGAAAATCCTCTCTGTAGAGTCCCCCCACCTCACTATTGTTCACATTATTCACTTTCTTCTTACACTCCTCCTAACTTGTAATTACACATTCATTAGCTTGATTCCTTTCTTTAAAACCCCTCTCACCCACCCACTCCTGCAAATCTGAGCTCCAGGACAGCAGGGCTGTATGTGTCCTGTCACCATCATGTTCTTGGCACCAACACAAAGCCTGGCACAGCAAAGGCTTATAATCCATTCAGGTGAATGAATGGAAACCAGTTTGATCTCCAGGACACAGATATCATGAGCCCTTAACTGATATATCTCTATCCCACACAGGCCTACATTCCCTGAAGTTGATTCTGATTTATAGGGACACAAAAATCTTGGGGCTGGAGAGGGGCAGATGGCGTCACTGCTGCTCTTCCTGTCTTCGGACTAGATGGAAGCAGCGCCTCCTTGAGGCAGTGAGGGAGAGGGGGGCTGCCGACCGAGGCTGGAGAACAGGCAGGAAGAAGGCAGGCCTGAGCATCCCAGCTCACAGATCCTTGACCTCTTGTTCAGACCTCCAAGTCTCCCCCACCCCTCACCAGAGGATTCCGTTGGAAAGTCCATCCCCCTTGAAGATTTACATGCCCCCCAAAAGAAAATACAGAAGGGTGGAGGAGTGCAGAGAGGAGGAGAGGCGAAGGCTCCTAGTTATTCGCCTGGCCAGGATAGGAGAGCAACCGATTCAGTTAAGCCACCCTGAGATGCAAGACACTCCTCGAATGTGTACAGTGTTTTATGATTTTTTTTGCAAGGTTGCTCACAAATTGATTGTTACATGAGCTAGTAGTCAGAGGCCCTGGTATGCAACGATTCTAGCGTGTGGGCGGGGGGCAGAGAAGGGGAGAGAAGCCTTGGGCGGGCATGGGTTACCATTTGGGCCGAGCAGAGAAGTCTTTCTCCAAGTACAACGTACCTGTCTCCCAACACCTACCACAGTCCTGTGCTCTTGAGGAGGAAAGCCTTGACCCTCCCAGGGCCCCCCCCTCACCTTGGGAAACCCTTACTGTCTTGCTTCTCTCTCCTGCCACTGTGAGCTGACTCCCAGGGCAACAGAAGATATGCCGTGGCATGTTTTGCAAAGGACACGTCTTAGTAAGTACAGTGGTGAATTCACAGACTACCCAGGTAAGTGCGCATGGGTGCGAACACACATTCACAAGATTGTTTATATACAAAGACACAAAGTATGACTAGAAATTAGGGAATGAAAAAGGAGCTTCCCTGCACTCTAGGAAGTAAATGAGTAGTTTTGTTTTGAAGTGTTTTTATCAGTGGGGGGCGAGAGTTATAGCAAAAAATATAAGCCCTGATAATGAGACAGTTGCTACCCTATAGTGCTTATTTCGTGACCCTGGGCAGGTCCATTTCTTTATCTCTACAATGGGCATAGGATCACCACCTGGAAAGATTACGAGTCCACATACATGTTAACTTAGCCCAGAACATAATAAATCTTCATTCAGTGGTAGTCATTACCATTGTCATTATGTGTTTTCAAAGGCTAGAAGCATATTGCTGCTGAAGCGCTAAGACCTGTCTGTGTGTATTTTAACAACACACCAGAATGCAGAGCCGCAGCCCCTCATTACGCAGTGTGTGTTATATGGAGAGCGTGGCTACTCCACTTCACAGAGGCAGGTTTAAACTTCAGGATGAAAAGCAGAAAGTAAGTTTTCTCATCACCTTGCTGGGCGAGTTACCTCTGCTCTGAAAGAGGAAGATACAAAAACGTGAGTCGTGTGGGCAACGCCAGGAGCAATGTCTGGGATTGTACGGTAAATACGGTGGTAGCTGCGTGCGTGCTTTCTTGTCTGGCTCTGCCATTCCCGGCGTGCTGAGGACACTCCACTAGGCTAGATAGTATTGCTTTTCATTATAGAAAAGTCTCCATTTGCTGTTCTCTCTTAGCTAACATCTGTACCTAGTTATTACAGACTTGAGAGAAACTAATGATACCTTATGATAAGACTATGATTGAATTACTGTCTATTAATTAAGAGTTTCTAAATCACCTTGATTCCCTTGGAGAAAAGGCTTGATATAAATAGGCAGTAATAAAAGTGGTACTATGTTTAATTCAAATTGTATCTTTTGAAATTCAATTAATTTAGTAATAATGGTTCAAAATGAACATGTTCAAACTCTAAATGGTCCTTAGTGACTTGAAAGAGTTAACGTAGCATCCAGAAGTTCCTAATACACTCTCCCGAAGTAACTTGCTCACTGAATAATTAGGCTTAATAAGGGTAAGCTCCCCTTTTTCAGGGGGATTCAGGCCAGGTTTTGAGCCCTTCTCGTCAGTTCCCTAGACAGATTACTCTCCGTACAAGATGTAACCCAGGGGTGTACAACCTGCAAGCTCTTGGGCCACACGCTGATTTTGTGAGGACCTCTTGTGCTTATCTGTGGTGTCAGATACCATGAAAAGTATGAACAGATCTTTTTTTTTTTTCTTCTAATCAGTTTTCCTTAGTGTTTGTGTATTCATGTGTTGCCCATAGCAACTCTTTATTTCTCCACTATACAGCAGAAAGGAAAAAAGACTGGACACCCCTGCAGCCTCTGAATAAACCTCCAAGACTAGGGAGAGAGAGACCCCCTTTCTAGGTATTTACTGGACTATCCTATACCTGGGTGCTCACAGGCCTGTCCAAAGTTCCTTCTAAGTTGCTAAGCTCCTTCATTTACCCTTATCCCTACTCCTTCTCATAACCATAGAGGGTGGTTCTCAACCTGTGGGTCATGACCCACAGGAACTGTATTAAAGGGCCGCAGCATAAGGAAGGTTGAGAACCACTGCCATAGAGGATGCTCGAGCATAGGGTGCAAGTAAAGACCGTGCAGTTCAGATGGTTGTAGCTTTATAGTGTTAAGAAGAAAAGTAACTGTTCTATAGTGTTAAGAGGTTGCACAACCAAAAGCCAAGGAGAGGATGCGATTCCTGTGTGCACGCACCTTGAGGTTATCCAGTAATTCATCCTGTGCTCTGGAGTAGGCTATGTAATGTGAGAATGTTGCATAAGGTTTCTCATAGTAATCACGTACAACATGATATGTAGTGCACAAGGTTCTCCCCTCGCTGAATCTCTGCTCATATAAGGTTAATAATAAAATCAAAAATAAGAGGGTTATTATTACTTGAGTGTACATGGGCTTAATTATATATACATGCTCTTCATATAGAAAAGCATAACATAACAAATTATTACGTAGGGCGGTGCCTGTGGCACAGTGAGTAGGGCACCGACCCCATATGCCAGAGGTGGTGGGTTTAAACCCAGCCCCGGCCAAAAACTGCAAAAAAAAAAAAAAAAAGTTTTTAAGGATGATTAAATAATTTTAAAAATGAATAAATAAATTATTATGTAAACTGATAGAAATCATTAGATAGCTTTTCTGGATAGTTTTATGATTGGAATGGAGTTGCTTTTTAGAGTAGTTTAGGTTCTGTTTTACTGCTTGGTTTTCAACATTTTCTTTGTTCTTATGCATACCAGAAACAGAACAAGAGCAAATTCAAAATTCTTTCCATTCTTTGAAATTCTGTTTATCTCCTGAAAGGGATTAAGTAAGTTATATTCCCAACCTAAAGTTTTTGTTAAGACTAATATTTGAGGGTGGCGCCTGTGCCTCAAAGAGCAGGGTGCTGGTCCCATATGCCGAAGGTGGTGGGTTCAAACCCAGCCCCAGCCAAAAACTGCAAAAAAAAAAAAGACTATTTGAAAATTAAAATTTGCCAACAGTTTAGCGGAGGATAAACATTTAAAATCTATACATTGATGTCATTACTGATCTTTTGGCATGGGGAACCCTTGGCTTTTCCAGAGCCCTTTTCAATTTTTCCTGTGCTATTTTGCACAATAGAGCTTCAGCCCCTGCTCTGTTTAAATATATTTGGGACACGTGGAGACTTCTAATAATGCTGAATCCCAATCAATCTAGATATGTTAAAAGTATTAAATTCCTTTTAAATCAGCATTTGATTGTGACTTTATGGTTTATTCACTTCTTTGCATAAAATAAAAAATTTTATCTGATTTAAAAATATAGTTTTTAGAAAGAGAAATTCATTTCATTCATTCATCCCTTGTTTTGACTCTAAGCTGTGCATCTGTGGTTTTGTCTATTTTTTATCTTTTGTCCCTCTAGAAATGCCCTTTTTTGCCCAGGTTCTCCTTTGTGCTATTTTCCCTATCCTTGCTCCTTGCTTCTTTCTCATCTCTTTCTAGCTAAGGACTTGTAGTGGCTGACACTGGAAGTGCCTCTGAGAAACCACCACAAGTGTAAAAAGGCTGGTCCATCCAGTGTGCCTTAACGTCAAAGTATGGTAGAGAGTAGGAACCCAAGACGGTTGGTTGTTTTGACTACATGCTACTATTTATTTTCACGAATTTTATGCTTAATCCCCATGGTTATTTCAGTGATTACAGGAGACATGTTACGCTGTGAATAATAAGCATATACCTTCATCTCGTATTTGTGTGGAGATTCAGTTCAGAAACTGCACTTGAAGTTCAATCTTGAAATGCATCCTCTTCTACTTGTATGAATATGGTTATATATTAACTTAGAGAAGTGATAGAAACATTCGTTGTGGTAGATGGAGGCTTTTTGTGAAGTGAAAATTCAACTAGGCATGTATAGATGAGATGGGATGTTGCTTCACAGTATTTTATCTGAAATTTAGTGCACAAGAGGTTCAGGTTATCTAGTGGTGTTTAGATAAAGGTTATGTATCACTGCTGTCACATGCAGTAGTACCTTAGGTACTACTCGAGCTCTGCAGTGAGCTTTATGAAAATTTAGAGTACATTGAAAAGTTAAGAGAATTCTTGGCTTCCTGCGTGTGGGCCTGGGTCACTCATAACTCATAATGCACTCCAGACTTACACAGCTTTTGGGATCTATTCTCTGACAGGAAATGATCGTTAAAAAATAGTTAAATACAGTGTTGAGGCAGGCTTACGTGATGCCAAAACCATGCTTTGATTGAACATGAGAGGAACCAAGAGTTCCACTTATACTTCATAATAGAATTGCATAGAAGAATTTTATTTTATTAATATATTTTTTTAAAGACAGATTCTCACTTTATCACCCTCGGTAGAGTGCTGTGGCATCACACAGCTCACAGCAACCTCCAACTCCTAAGCTTAGGTGATTCTCTTGCCTCAGCCTCCCAAGTAGCTGGGACTACAGGCGCCTCTCACAATGCCCGGCTATTTTTTTGTTATTGCAGTTTGGCCGGGGCCAGGTTTGAACCTGCCACTCTCCGTATATGGGGCCGGCGCCCTACTCACTGAACCACAGGCGCTGCCCCAGAAGAATTTTATTAAAAAAAAATTCAGAGAGGGTTTGAAATACTCACTGTATTATAGTCAGTCCTGTTATAATGCTTGTTTTAAAAATACAGACTTGCTTGAATGCAGTTGATACATTAGGTAACAATTTGAGCATAATGCAGATTTTATGTTTGCTAGTATATGGTTTTGTCAGAGAACTGCTCCCAGGTGATCAGCATGGGCAGTGCCCTCAGACACCCCCAGCTACACGAGTTCACCAAGTTGCCGAGAGCGAGTTATGAGCTACACTCAGCTGCATCTTGTGTTCCAGCTTCCCGTTAGATTTCAGAGACCCCTCCTTCCATCACTTCACAATGATCCACATGTTGCAGACCTTCCAGCTAAAGCGGGTCTTTTATCAAGTTCAAGTTCCACACTTAAAGTATTTTGGCATTCTTTAACCATTTAACATATGGAGAACTATAATGTCCCTTTTATTCAATTTCTGTGTTTTCTCTGCCACTGTGAAATTTTTGAGTGTTGCTCCCTTAATCTACCTGCCTTTCAAGCCCTGTGGTTTTTTGTGATTTTTATTGCACAGTTTTGTATAGTAAGGTGCTTTTTAGGACTGCGTATGTCTCCCTGCAGCAGAACTGTGGTACTGCAATTATAGCAGGCCCTCAAATAAACGTCATTTAGTTGGATGTTGTTTAGTTATAACATTATTTAGGCGGGAAAAATTATTTCCAACCAGGGCCACTGAATGGGTAGAGTTTGTGTGTTCTCCGCACGTCCTCCTGGGTTCTCCTGCTTTCTAAAGATGTACGTGTTGGGTGAACTGGCCTGTCTGCACGGTCCCGCCTGTGCGCAGGGGAGAGGGGTAACATGTCCTGTCTGGGTCTGTTTCCTTTCTGGCACCCTGAGCTGCAAGTCAAGGATACATTAATCATCCAAATGCATGACAGGATTTGGTTTGGGTTTTGAACTGCGTGGTGGAAGCAGGTAGTCCTGACACTTTCCACTTTCAAAGCATTTATTCCTGATTTAACCCACCACAGCCAGGGTTAAATCACCACTGCTGTCACTCACTGATTCACCACAAATTGGATACAGTGATCTTGTTTTTTAAATCTTCCTTAATGAAGGAAGATTTCTTGCACATTTATTTCAGTGTTTAAAATTAGAAGTGTTTTGGTCTTTAAAGTTTGGTGATGTTTCCGTAGGAACTTAACTCTTGTTTATATCAATTAGCTATGGTAAATTGGTTTCATTATATGCTGTTTTGCTTAAAGCTGCAGTTTCCAAGAACCTACCTATGTTAAGGACTTATTGTACATTATCCACACATACTCAACATCACCAGGTGACCAAATCCACAGTTCCCAGTACTACGGACTGTGGAGTTTCTCCTTCCAGAAACTCTCTCCTATTTACACTCACTCACTACCCTTGCTACTCCTTCCCTCCCACCTCTCCTGTAACTGTCGTACCAGCTGTTCTTCTCTGCTTATTAATTCTAAGGATTACGGAGCATCATTGGGAGGCTCGTTTATCTCTAAAATTCCTTCCTTGTAGATGTGGATGTTTTTCAGCTGAGATACTGCCTATGCACAGCAATTTCTAATTTTCCAATGCTGGTAGCAATAGAATTTCTGGTTGCTGCTAGAGGTGCTCACAAGACTTCCCTGCTGTAATCACCCCCCCAACTCCATGGAGGTGGAAGTCCACACCCTGAATGAGTTAAATGGAAAGGCACTGTAAAGAGCTTTACAGCTGTTGAATTACACTTGTCATTTATAAACTGTAAAGTGCTTTGCAACTGTAGGGTGTCTTACAATTTTTCTTATTCCACCCAGTTTGCTGTCTCTCATTGTAGGCTCTTCCTTCCGTGCCCACAGCAAATCAGCCAGTGAGCCCCGCTCTGTCCTTCCCTCTCCGAGCCTTCATTTCAGCCTTCCTTTCCAGCCCTCTCTGCCTCTCATGTTCCTGGTGTGGGATACCTCCACATGACTCTTGGTCCCCTTTTCTTGCTCCGCACCCCCATTTCTTCTCTCACACTGATTCTCATTTACAGCCCTGCAATTTCCCTTTGATCACAGCACATTTCTACTTAATATCATCAAGGGTTTATGATGAAATAAATTCAAACTTCACAGTGTAGAATTCTACATCTTATGCATTTTAGCCCTCACTCCTTTTCTATCCGCATTTCCCTGCAGTTCCTGTAACATGAATTGACACCCTTGGAGACATTCAGTTACATTCTGTTCTTCCCCACCACATCAGCAGTGGGGTCCAGTGGGTGAGAGCCCCTGAATGTGCTCCTCTGTTAGTAGTGAAGCACTGCTTTTTAGCTAGAAAATCTTAGGTTCTGCCTATAATTTTCTTTTATATGGTAATGCTTTTTCCTATAATTTTCATAGAGAAGAATGTGGAAATGAAGTTTTGTAAGGAAAGCAGGACAAGTTACTCTGGAGACAGTTTGTTTAGAAAGTGTTTTCATAGTGATCTTACTGGCAGGGGTGATAACCACGGCTCTAACTGACATGCAGCCTGGGCCCCCCAGCTCTCTGCCCTCTCCTGCCGGGCCGCAGCTGCTCCCGGGGAGCACACACAGCTGGGCAAACCCCCCCACAGCAGGAAGCCTTTTTGCTTCGATTTAAATGTACAACTTTCATAGTTATGTTCAAGTTTTAAAAACTATGTTGTATTTTCCAACAGTAATTTTATAAATGGTGCCTCTTCCATCAGTTGAGTTTTGTGACATATTGCTGTACTGGGAAGCTCTAATTAAAAAAAAGTTTACCTCTGAATTTCAGTGTAAAAGCCACAAATCCCAGTGTTTTAGAATCAAACTAAATCCACACAGTTAACAATTATTATAAGGTCTTAGAAAGAAAGACTATACCGTTAACTCAGAGAGATGTTTCTTTCAAGAGCACCAGAGCTTACCAATTACTTTCTGTCCCTTTCACGGCTTTTTGCTTTGTAGGGCTGTGCTGCACGAAGCTGACATTCCAGCAGCAATGTTGAGCTTTAGAGACTATTTTAGTCTGTTTTGTGCTGTATTAATGGAATACTACAGACTGGGTAATTTATAAAAACTGACATTTATTTTCTCACAATTTTGGAGGCTGAGAAGTCCAAGGTCAAGGTGCCAGCATCTAGTGAGGGTCTGTCTCGCTGAATCCTCACGTGGTAGAAGGCAGGAGGGCAAGCTGGCTGAATGCTGTGAACCCTTTTTTATAGAGAGGAACTCGTGGGCCCTAATCACCTCTCAAGAACCCTTCTCAGTACCATTGCATTGGCAATACCTGGATTTTGAGGGGGACAGATTTAAACCACAGCAGAGACTGCCATTCAGATAAAGCACAGTTTCAGATTGAATTAGTTCTTGTAAAGACAAATTTTCCATTCATATTTGCTGTTTGATTATTTATCCCCGGAGTCTTGAGTGGTAAGTCCTGCTTCAGTGCAGGCCTCCCAAGAACATTGGTCACTAAGGCCATCTCAAGGTAGCCTTAGCAGTCTGGGGGGACAGCCAGATGCATTCCATCATTTTCATAAGTCCATTGTCATGTTTAAGAATGATGATCTTTAAATTTGAGTTTAGGAAGGTACTTACCTCTTATGTGTCAAGTGATCATAGAATCCAGGTAAGAAAACAAACCATTTGGCTTTGTAGCTGTCTTCTCTTACATTTTAAACTTACAACTTTAAACTACAAAGTCAGATAAGTCCTAATTAGAAATAGCTACACAGCAGAAGCAGCAGTAGCCACCTCAGTGTGTGAAGTGCGGAGACAAGCAAGGAAAGAGGTAAGAGGTAGGGATTTTTTCTCTAAGACAGAGGTTAAGGACAAGATGAAGGAAGCGTAATCCTAGGACTCAGTAGATGTTATTACTAAAACTTCCTTCACCCAAGGACTTAAAATTATTGGCAAACTATAATTGTTAACAAAATCCGTGTTCTTAAGATGAAAGGAGATTTAGTGAATTGTCCAAAATCAGACATAAACTTCTTTTTTTTTTTTTTTTTTTGCAGTTCAGCTAGGGCTGAGTTTGAACCCACCACCCTCGGTATCTGAGGCTGGTACCCTATTCGCTGAGCCACAGGTGCCACCCTGACATAAAATTCTTATATAAAACCACAGACCTGCTTATTCTGAAAACAGAATTTTCCTAGCTGATAAGCAAGTTTCAACACAAATGTTAAGGAGCAGTCTGTAGAAATTTAGTAGTATGTAACATATTAATAGTCTTTCTCGGCTCGGCGCCTGTGGCTCAATGGGCTAAGGCGCTAGCCACGTACACCTGAGCTGGCGGGTTCAAATCCAGCCCGGGCCCGCCAAACAACAATGACGGCTGCAACCAAAAAATGGCTGGGCGTTGTGGTGGGCACCTGTAGTCCCAGCTACTTGGGAGGCAGAGGCAGGAGACTCGCTTGAGCCCAGGAATTGGAGGTTGCTGTGAGCTGTGATGCCATGGCAATCTATCCAGGGTGACAGCTTGAGGCTCTGTCTCAAAAAAAAAAAAAAAAATAGTCTTTCTCATAGCCACATCTATTAAAAAAGATGTTTACACTATCATGGGATAGTACTCTTATGAAAGGGATTTCTGTTTCCTTTACAACTTAATAAAATATAAATTTTAATTTTTACTTTGCCTTTAGTTGAAACTTTGCTTTTCTTGTACTTGAGTCCTGTATTTAAATCTTGTATTAGAGTAGATCAAATTTATGAAATGGGTTTCTGTGATATGATAAATCCATAGATTTTCTGAATAAATTAGTTCCAGAAATTGAAGAAACATTGTTCACAAGTATAAAATCCATTAGCAACAGCTATATAAAGGCATCTTGCAACGGATAAGGAATATAAGCATCCACCTGGTGAGGCACTCGGGCTGGCGGCGGGGTCTGCTGTGCCAAGACTCACACCTGTAGCTTAAAGGACATTGGTGAAATTCAGGCACTTGTAATGGCCATAATGCTCATAAAATCAACCATTCTACTTGGCCTTGAACTCTGACATATCAGTGTAATTGAGAGAGAGAAAACAAGATAACTTAAAGCAGTTTTTTTTTTTCCTTTTGCTTACCTCTTACTATTACTCCCTACACATCTGCTTTTGTCTAATCTGAGGTGCTTCTTCTAGTAGTTTCACATTAAATAGAAAGGATTTGTTTTATAATAATGAATTGTTCCCTTCTCTCCACATCCACGCCAGCATTTGCAGCTTTGAGCCTTATGATGTGGGCTGTTCTCCCTAGGGTTAGGTGATATCTCAGGGAACACTTTCACACCGCTGGTGGGACTACAAACTAATGCAACCTTTTTGGAAGGAAGTATGGAGAATCGTCAGAGAACTCAAATTAGACCTCACTGGGTCTAATTCTCAATGGGGTTAGGTGATATCTCAGGGAACACTTTTACACTGCTGGTGGGACTGCAAACTAATACAACCTTTTTGGAAGGAAGTATGGAGAATCGTCAAAGAACTCACATTAGACCTCCCATTGGATCCTGCATTCCCATTACTAGGCATCTACTCAGAAGAAAAAAAATCCTTTTATCATACGGACATTTACAACAGACTGTTTTTCTTAGCTCAGTTTATGATCACCAAACACAGAAACAACCTAAATGCCCTCCAACCTAGGAATGGACTAACAAGCTGTGGTATATAATCTTGGAATACTGCCATCTTTTGTATTAATGTGGATGGAGCAGGAACACATTCTTCTTCTTCATAAAGCATCACAAGAAAGGAGAAGGAAGACTCCAGTGTATTCAATTCTAATATGAAGGCAGTAGATGAGCTAATACAAGGAGTGGGGTAGGGGAATGAGGGATCGGGGAGGGGGGAGGAGAGAAGGATGGGGGAATCACGGTGTATGGCACGCCGCTTGGGGGCAGGACACAATTACAAGAGGGACTTTACCTAAAAACTGCAATCAGTGTAACCTAATTCTTTGTACCTTCAATGAATCCCAAACAATAAAAAAAAATGGATTGTTAAATAGAGCCAAGCAATTTGTTTATTATTGTCATTTTAAAAAAGGTTTTCTCAAAGTGCTTTATAGAAATATTATTTCAAAAAACAACTTTGGGTCAATGTCAGCAGTTGAGATGATAGTACCATATTGGGTGTAGTACCTTTCAGGAGTGAGAAACTTTCCTCTTCTTTTGCACACCTGTCTGGTTGGAATGCCTTTTCCTCATTACTTACGCAGTTGTTACTCACATGTCAAGACCTATCAAGCAAAGACGTTGAGGTCAAGTGGAATCGAATTCTCTTGTCAGTTAAAACCCCTTGCCTGTAATAACATACGGCCTTGGGAGGGTTGCTTACCTCTCAGGTGGGTCTTCAGTGTTCACATCTATAAAACTAACATTGTGAATACCCACCTCACATGGATAAAGTGAGCTCTAAATGAAATAGAAAGTACTGAATACATACCTAATACAGAGGCAGTGTGGAATTACTTTCATCCTAATTCATTCAACCAACATTTGTTCTATTTATAATCACAGCTTGTTACAAAGTAGCAGGCCTAGACAGAAATCGGCCTTTACTAAAATCAGCTGGCACCCCCATGTAGCTCCTGCTGCATCTTTGACATTATGCCACATCCCATAGTTGTCTACTGAACAAGAGGAAGATTTGAGTCAGCTGGGTAGGCAGCAGGATCGCCCATCACCTAGCACCTAGGTCTGCTAGACTCTTGAAGACCTGATGCTTTTATTGAAGCCCTCAGTTCTGCCAGCTTCCTTAGGAGGGCCTGGAAGGGCTTTCACACTCAGAACTTATGCATGCTGCAAGTGGAGTGGAGTAATAAACTCACGTTAAGGACAAGAACTCTAAACTATTTATCATGTATTAATTTAAAAATGTACCCTAAACCTGTAAAAAGGATACAAACTGGCAGTTCCTCCTTCCAGAGAAGTGGTGGGAACATTCAATAACAGGTGTGCAAAGTGAATCATCTCTGCAAAGGTCTGGATGTGTTTTCTCCTGCCTGTGTACACTGTGCTGTTTACTGTGTCCCTACCTTCCCCTGGGCTGGTTCCCTCTGGAGTTCCTTCTAATACAGGCTGCAAATGCCTGCTGCTGTTTACCTCCAGACCTGAGAAGAATGGCTTCTCACTACATTTGTGCTCTCCATCCTGGTGTATCAATCACCTTCATATTCATATACTGCTCTTGGCACACTCATTATCAGGAGAAGAATTTCCCGTACTGAAATCTAAGCCACAAATGGACCCTTCTGTGGGCAGCAGTTTAGATGCCATTACACCACAAGTACCTCACTGTTAACTATCCCACCGAAGGGTCATGGCTCAGGAGTATTTAACTTCATCACACCCAATAGCTCACAGGCTACAATAGCATCGCCACATTTTGTTTTAGTTATTGTCTGTGCACGTCTTTTTTTTTTTTGAGACAGAGTCTCACTCTGTCACCTTGCCTTGATACCTTGGCATCCTAGCTCACAGCAGCCTCAAACTCTTGGGCATAAGCGATCTTTTTGCCTCAGCGTCCCAAGTAGCTGGGACTACAGACATGTGTCACTACACCTGGCTAATTTTTCAATTTTTAATAGAAACAGGGTCTTGCTCAGGCTGGTCTCAAACTCCAGAGCTCAAGGGATCCGCCTGCCTAGGCCTCCAGAGCACTAGGGTTACAGATGTGAGCCACCGTGCCCAGCCTATGCGTGTCTTTTCCTACCGTAGTGCCAGAGTTAGCAACTATTCTTTATTCATCCTCAGCACGTAGCTCAGGGTCCCACAAATGGAGGGCCTCTGTAAATGATTGCCCCGAGAATAAAGGAACGACCCTCCCAGTAGTACAGAGCACAGAAGGCAGGTGAGTTTCTCTCTCCAGACCTTTAAGATGAATATGTGGGTTTTTAAGCATTGCATATATTTTACAGCTGAAAGGTGCTTAATTATTTAACCTTTGGTGATACTTAAACTGGAATTTGGTCCTAAGAATAATAATGCAATTTGTTTCTCTGAGCTTCTTCACACCAGGCTTTCCAAGTAAAACTAAAATTAGTAATGAGTATGGGAAACATTGCCAGTGAACATATGAAAGGAAGGCACGCAGCTAATTTTGGGCGACCAGAAAATGCTTTGCCAGGCCTCCTGGATAAATGGGGAGTCAACCGTGACAGCTACCGCTCGCAAGTGTCTTCATTATGCCAGTCGCTCCGCACGCATCCTTTCATTTAATCCTCACATTATGAGGTGTTAGATCTTTAATAAGCTCATTTTACAGGTGGAAAATTATGGCTCTGAGGTTAAATATCTTGTCCTGGGTGGCAAAGCCAGGAACTAGCAGAACCAGGATTGCAACCGTGTAATCTGTGCTCTCGGTGCCCTTACACCATCCCTGCCCTGAATCTGACCACCTCGCCTGTGTGTGTGAGGCTGCGCCTCATGTGCTGGTTGGTTCTCCCCCATTCCTTCCATTACTGCCCCTGTCTTACTCTTTCAGTCATGACCAGGTTCATTTCATCGCTTGATTGCTTTATTTTTTTTTTCTTTTTCCTGTTTGAATGATGGAGGCACAGTTGGCCAGTTCTTTGATACTAAGCTGTGACAACTACCATCCTTGCTTGAAGAAGTCCTTGCTTCTTCATATCTCTCATCTGGCTTGACATCAAAGCTGAGAAAGGTTACTGATGACGGTTTGAACCTTTTCAGTATGCAAATTATATAATGGTACAAATGACTTTACATCAGTATAATAGAGTTCTTAACTATTCATTTTTATCACTGCCTGTTCAATATGTCAAGCTGTAAAATTGAATATTTTAATTTACAGGAATGACTCAGATCTTGAAGGCTGAATTTGGAAATACTGAGTTCCAAAGTGCAGGCTTTGCCACTGTGCTGTGGGCTTTTTGACAACAGGGGTTCTCTCCTGGAGATCGTGTATTCCACTTTCTACCTAGGGGCTGTCTGCCATAGACCTTCCATGAATAATGAAGACATTAAAAAATGCCTGCTTTGAACTTCAAGCTTTTGATGTTTATTATGCTTTTTTGCGAACCATGGAAGTTGATAAATACTATTTGACTGACTTAAGAATCTAGTGAACTTCTAAAAAGGCATTTTGGTTATATTTTAGTTTAAATAAATATAAATTATCCAAATATAGTGTTCTTTGAGCCATACAAACAGTCCAATCTATATTTAGTTATTATAAAATAGTTACTGTGGCACTTAGTGATCAATACTGTAAAGAAGAAAAAGATTGGAAGAAATGTTATTTAAAATAAGATGGTCATGGAAAATAGGTGAGTAGTATTATAATGCAAAATACTCGGACTTTTAAGTATAAAAATTTAGAATTTATACTAGGGCAAGTTTATAATTGTACCCATGCGAGCCTTTAGAGTTGAATCTGGCTATCTTTTCATAGTGATAACTAGAGCCAACATCATTACCTCAGGTGGGTCTTTTTCTAACTTTTAGGTGAGTAAAGTAATTGATCAGCTATACCCTGATTCTTTTCTTCAAACTTGGGCTCTTAAAACATGCATATGCAATTTGAACAAGAAATCAAACCTGAACATTATAAAAACCATTGATAAGAACATAAAAATACTAGTTGAGAGGTATCATTTGTAATGAATGGCATCAAATAAATGCTGTTTTTTTACTCTCGTATGTTTTTAAACTGGTTTTTAGATGAAGACTTTTTGGCTGAAATGGGTGATGTGCATAGGTATTGAAGCTTTCTATAAGATGAAGTTGAAGATTTTGTTACAGTGGATAATGTAAAGTATAATTTAAAACTCAGACTAGCTATGCACACATTTATTTGTAGCTCTTCACACTGAAATGAATTCAGTTCAGTATTGGCTAAAGGTTCAAGTTCAGTGTTGTACTAAACTAACCACACTTGCAACATAATACTATTTGCGTCTTGCATACACTCCTGTGTGGATGCATGGTTTTATCATTTTTCACATACTCACTTGAACTTGAGCTGTAGAAAGTCAGATACAAAGCATCTTGCCTCTCATACCGGCCTGTTTTTAGGAGGGTGTCTGAGTGCAGAAGGGTCTCTTGTCAGGTGTGATCTCATGTCTGCTCATTCCTTTTGCAGATGATTCAGTCCCTCAAGGCGTTGATAGAAAATGCAGATGCTGTGTATGAAAAGATCGTATATTGTCAGAAGGCAGGTAAGTGAAAGTTTGTTTCCTTTCTTTAAAATAAAATTACTAACATCATATATTCTGCTCTAAAACTATTTCATCTTTTGGATGCTTTATCAGAAAAATCAAACATGAAGATCATTTTGAAGGGAAAATACTAATTCAGTGGTTCTTATCTCTGGATAATAAAATCACCTGGGAGGACTTTCAAAATACATCAACTTTGGTCTGGGGTCTGGGGTGTGGGCTGTGGGCTGGGAATTAATAGATGTTAAAAATTCTCAAGTGTTTCTGGTTACAGCTCTGCACTAATCTTCTCTTCACTGTTACCTGTATCGCCAAACCTCCTGCCCAACACCCATGACCTTGATATACGGTGGACTAGGTGGGGCGTGAGCAGCAGGAAAATAGTGTCTTAGAAAGGAAAATGGGTGCCAGTTACAACCTTCTGACGCTTTTTAATGTACTGGTGTTTTCAAGTGCTGAAAAATTTAATAATTTAACATCCAAATGTTATATTAAGTTATAAAATTACACTCACATATTAGCCATCTAGTTAATTTCATCTATGGTAAACCAAAAAATTAAGTACTCTGCATTGTGATAACAACACACAGAATGGAGTTCTTTTAATTTTCTAATTTTTTTGAGTGTCAGTTTGGAAGATTTTAATATGGAGAATATCTGTAAGTCATAAATAAGAATATCTGTCCTTCCCTTCTAAGGTGTTTTGGTTGTTGTTCTTTAAAATTAAGAGACTGTAACTGTGGTTTACCTTGAAAAAGTTTACCTTCAGGAATGAACTGTTTGTTTAAAGTAGATTAAAGACAAGCATATGCGTGGCAGTTTTCTAGTATTCATTGAAGGAAAATATTCACTAATCAACAAACTCAACTAATCAACAAACTCCAAGATCTTCCTCTTGTTTTACTCATCTTGTCTGTAAAATATTGTTAACAATGTAATCTTTCTACCACTAGTCCTTTCCAGGCAAATTTTCTCTACAATCTACACCTAAAACAAGCTCTTCACAGTTTTTATCACATCAGCAGCCTACACAAAACCCATCAGCTTACCAAGGTCTCTCATCAAATCTTCCTAACTTCACTAGGAGGAATGAAGTTGTCAGCCCCACCATTTTGCCAGTGTTATAAAATTTATTTATTAAAGTATCTGTTCATTCCTTGGTAATGTATTAAGGTATATAGTAGTTTGTTCATACCAGAATATGCAAAAATCATGACTGGTTGCCTTCTAGAACCTTCACATTGAACAGGAGATATGACAGTAAATACAAATATATCAAGTACTTACTGTGTGTTACATAGGAATCTCAACTCCATTTGTGAGACATTAGGGAGACAATAGGAGAGAGACTTAAATATTATGAACGTGTAAGGTAAAGGTTGCAGTAGCTGTGTGTCAAGGATTTTCGAGGGCAGAGCCTGCTTGGGAGGCGATGGGCAGTAGCTGAGGAAAATGTGTCTGGGAGCAACGGGAAAGGAAAGGAAGTGGGGTGAGTCGGTCACCTGCCCCCTGGGGTGCCCTACCATTCCCTGTGTGTTTCTACATAATCAGATTTTCACATGCCATCCGTCTAGTAAGACCTCTCCATCCTCTCTGCCAGTCTATACTTTTCTTCTTTTTAAATTCTCAACAGTTTTCCAGGAGACCTTTTGTGTTTCCAGGATTTATGTTACCTAAACCATTCTGTTCAGCCCTTGAAACCATTTGTTTGCTTCAGTTGGTAGGGCTTCTTCAGTTATTGTGTATTTTATTAAGATATTTCATCTTCTAAACAGGATAATCACCTCCTATGGTACTGAGATTGTATATTAAGTTACTTGCTGCATTTTACTCATGACATCTGTTCTAACAGTCTGCGCAGAGTAGTCGTTCAAATAATAACTGATTAAATGTGATTTGAGTTTAATTATTTGATTCCATTAAATGCTTGTATTGCTGTGAAAATTGTGGACATTGTGGAATTTGAAAAAAGAACTGTTTATCAGAAGAAAAGGACTATTTATTAATTCAACAATTTTGGTTATTGTCAATTCTTTGCAAATTCATTGGTTTATGCAGCTTGGTAATTTCTAGTATCACGTGGCTTTATGTTGTTCATCTCTTTGATTTCTTTGGGGGTAAGGGATATGTTTGTACTTAAAATCCAAAGAGTCCTATTTATTAGAGATTTTGCTTAGGGCAGAGGAGAATAATCACTGTGCTATGGTTCAAGTTGCTCTGGGTTTAAAGATCTTAAGAAGCATGTAAAGATTGTCTTTTGGTTTCACAGTTTCTGCTGAACGCCTACACAGCCCTTCTGTTATCCCAAGTGCTTATTTTAGAGTCCTTTGATCTTTTGTTTCTCATGTTTATAGTTATTGTAAGGATGTATAGTTATTAGTCATATGAAGAATTGCTAATTTATTTTGGGCCCAAAAGATATTTGCATAAGATTTTTTAGTTTTGATAAGGAGTTGTTATTCTGCTTGCAGAACTTTAATCTTGCCAACAAAAATACAGGTCACCCAAGTGCTACCAGGGGAGCTTATTTTAAAAGTGTTTCACATTTTAAAAACACAAATGTATCTTTTCATTAGTTAAAACTGCACTTAAATAATTAAATGGAAATAAGGAGTCAAACACTCTCTCCCAATCACATGTTTAAAAGTGCGCCCATTTTGGACAGTTTCAGGTTCCCGACAGTGTAAATGATTTTTTTAGAGAGGGATACATGGATGCTGTATAAAAGATACAATGAAAAGGAAGACATTGAAAGATGAGAAAGAGATTCAGGACGGAAGATTGGATGAGGGCGGGAATGAAGTACAATTGTGAAACACTTGACCTTAGAAAGAGTGAAGGACCCCTCCTCTTCAGAGATAACACAGAAAGCTGAGACATTTAGAAAAGTTCTGAGAGGAGTGTTTGCCATTGAGGAGATGGACAGGGAATTATGCCATAGGAGAACACAGCTTCAGGAATGAGGAGTGAAAGAGGATTCCAGAGAGGGCAAGAGGAGGGAGGGCAAAGGTCAGCAGTGCCATCAACAGGACCAGTGCATCACGCAGGGGTGATGTGGGACGGGTGGGTCTGGGATGCCGTGTGAGTGAAAAGTGACATGACCAGGTGCACGCACTCACGCACTTTCTCAAGTAGAAGGCCGGAAAGGAACACACACAGGGCAGAGCATGTTCAGCTGCAGAGGGAGAAGCATCATAAAAGAACATTTTAAAAAAAATTATAAAAATTGATTTTAAAAAAATTGCCTAATTCCTTCAGGGGAGAATTGTTTTCCACTTTGTAATATCTCTTTCTGGGATAGCTCATTAGGTAGACTGCTGGCCACATACACCGAGGCTGGTGGGTTCCAACCCTCTGGGCCTGCTAAAACAACAATGACAATGACAACTGCAACAACAACAACAACAAAATAGCCAGTGTTCTGGCGGGCTTCTATAGTCTCAGCTACTTGGGAGGCAGAGACAGGAGACTCGCTTGAGCCCAGGAATTGGGAGGTTGCTGTGAGCTGTGATGCCACAGCACTCTACCCAGGGTGACAGCTTGAGGCTCTGTCTCAAAAAAAAAAAAGAAAAGATATAAAATGAAAAGAATGGTAAGAATGGTATTGTTGAAACTCTTAAGAGTACATCATGGCTCGGCGCCTATGGCTCAATGGGCTAAGGCGCCAGCCATGTACACTTGGGCTGGTGGGTTCAAATCCAGCCTGGGCCCGCCAAATAAAAATGATGGCTGTAACAGAGGTATAGCCGGAAAGTGGAGATCCTCACTTTTCATAAATGTATAGAGAGAGGATACTCTTACGTGTGATGATACAAACCCCATTAGAAGTAATGGAACTAACAAGTCTGAAAAACTCTTGTTAGTCCTTAGGAAGGGGAAGAGGAGAGGAGAGAATTTGGTAAGCTCTCACCTAACCTGTACAATGTAGGGATATATGGCACACCTCCTGGGTGACAGGCTCAACTACAACTTAGACTTTAACCTAACAAACGCAAACAATGTAACTTAATCGTTTTTACCCTTATATCAATTTGAAATTTTTTTTAAATCTTTAAAAATAAAAAGAAGATAAAAATAAAAATAAACTGTTAGTCCTGAATTAGCAAGCCCCACTCCACTAGCCACAAGAAGCTAAGAGCTACTATTTTGCTCTTCTATTGTTAATGACTGGCATTCATGGTCTCTCATTCAACAAACCTTTTTTAAAATTTAGGCAATAATAACATTTCATTTTTGCCTATATAGTACATTTAGTATTATTTAGTAAAGAGCACATTATTTGGCTCGGCGCCTGTGGCTCAACGGGCTAAGGCGCCAGCCACGTACACCTGAGCTGGCAGGTTCAAATCCAGCCCGGACCCCCCAAACAACAATGATGGCTGCAACCAAAAAATGGCCGGGCAATGTGGCGGGCGCCTGTAGTCCCAGCTACTTGGGAGGCGGAGGCAAGAGACTCACTTGAGCCCAGGAATTGGAGGTTGCTGTGAGCTGTGATGCCACGGCACTCTATCCAGGTGACAGCTTGAGGCTCTGTCTCAAAAAAAAAAAAAAAAAAGGCAGCACAATATTAAAAAAATAATTAATTGAAGAAGTCTAGAGATTCATTCAACAACTTTTGAGACTTTATGAATAACCTACTATAGTCTTCAAACTTTTCTAGTTTTAAATGTCTAGTCACAAATTAGAATTTGTGTGTTAACAGTCACAATTGTACTTCACTACTTTTATTTACGATTATCTTAATGCCAAAGAATGAACAGCACATTGGAAACTGAGAAGAAGGAAGACTGCCCAAAGGGCCTGTTGTCTACAGTCTATGCAGGGACTCCTGGGACTATCAATTATTTATCTACTTTTCAAAGTTAATAAATAGGAATGTCTTTCTGCCCTTTATTCCCCAGATGAATTTAACCAAATGAGAGATAAATGTGTGTATACAAAGACAGCAGTCTGAGATAGGAGGCACTGGTAAGGATAAGGAGGAAGATTTAAAAAAAAAAAAATACGTTTAGGGCGGCGTCTGTGGTTCAGTGGGTAGGGCACCGGCCCCATATACCGAGGGTGGCAGGTTCGAACCCGGCCCCGGCAAAACTGCAACAAAAAAATAGCCGGGCGCTGTGGCAGGCACCTGTAGTCCCAGATAGTTGGGAGGCTGAGGCAAGAGAATCATCTAAGCCCAAGAGCTGGAGGTTGCTGTGAGCAGTGATGCCATGGCACTCTTCCGAGGTGACAAAGTGAGAGTCTGTCTCTAAACAACAACAAAAATACATTTAATGTCAAAGAAATCTGTATAACATTGCTTTATCTGGCTTGTTTTTATTATGATTAAGTTCTCATGAAAATTTTGATAGTATTTTATTGCTCTTTTAAAAACATGAGTGCTAGCTTGGCACCTGCAACACAGTGGTGATAGAGCCATGGTGGGTTCGAACCTGGCCTGGGCCAGCTAAACAATGACAACTGCAACAAAACAAAAACATAGCCAGGCGTTGTGACAGGCGCCTGTAGTCCCAGCTACTTGGGAGGCTGAGGCAATTGCTTAAACCCAAGAGTTTGAGGTTGCTGTGAGCTGTGACGCCACAGCACTCTACCAAGAGTGACAGCTTCAGACTCTGTCTCAAAAAAAAAGAACTTCCTTCCTCACTATCCCAGTCTATCCAATAAAAAATAAACCACTATTTATGCTTTTCTGTTCTACCAGAGAAAATAATATGTAAATAGATGTATCCATTTATTTACCAAAATGAATCATACTATTGCACTCTTATGTAATTTGCATTTTTTACTTAATAACATTGAGCGCCATTCACTTGGCACTCTGTCCTTATCAGCACCAGGTGATAACTACTTACTTTCTGCTCTTAAAATAATGCTTCAGTGACTATCTTTGCACCCAAATCTTAGGCTTATATGTGCTTTTGTAATGTGACCCTACCACAAAGCCAGTGCAGCAAGCACAAGCTACTCAACCAGTCTATCCCAGCTGTGTGGTGGGAAAAGAACAGTCTGGTTTCTATGGTTCATTTCAGTTCCTCCAAAAAATTTCCTGAGACATTGTCATTTACACCCAATGGATCTCAGGAACAACTTGCGATAGCTACTGAGAAAAGGACCATTTGCATCTGAGAGGAAAATGAGTATGTCTAACTGTTCACTTCTGGCCATAAAGGCTCCTGTGGCAAAGCACTTAAATTGACCTGGGGGCCACCCCTACTCTTGCTTACAGGAGTGTACTGAATGTCCATGGCATGAACGGAATGTTTGCAGAAGGGGAAAATAAGCTCTGGACAGACATGCATGGAATAACAGCTAAAACTGCCAGATAACCATGCCCTTCACTCCATTCACAGAAGACCAATATGAAGCACAGCATTCAGAGTTGTCTGCCTAGATCCAGGAATGCACCTGAGTGGCAGAGCTGGGGTAAGAAAGTAACTACAGTTAAGCTCAGAAACCACTCCAATTAAAAAAAATTATATCTTTGTCTTTAACTGCCTGAAATGCTTTCTAAACAGTGTAGGATTTTATTTTAAAACATTTAAACATGCACTTTTCCAATTATTTGCCATATCCATGATCTCATTTGATCCACACATCACCTCTAACAGGCAAGTAGGCTAGTGTCAGTATCCCCACTTCAAGATGACATGACTGAGGGTCAGCAAAGTGATATCACTTGCTCAGCCTCAATGGCTGATGAAGCATTCTGACCTAAGAACTGTGCTCTCCTGAATTCTCCTAGGCCTACCTAAATCTAATAAGTCCAGGTTGCCAATTTTAGAGTACTAACAACAACAAAAAGCTAGGGATGAAGCTAAAGATGCAAATATAAATATATCCCTCCACACAGATACCTAAGATCCTGAAAACTACCTCTTCTTAAGAAAAATTTAATAAATTGAATATTGTTATTGCTAAGTACCAGGTTGATGAGCCAAATTTAAATCCTGACAGTCTCCATTAGTTTTATATAAACTTGTGAAAATTTGGTTTTATGTTTTATTACAAACACCTACACTATGTCAGCTTTTAAAAATATGGTGGCACTTAATTTTTTTTTTTTTTTTTGAGACAGAGTCTTACTGTGTCACCCCTGGATAGAGTGCCATGGCGTCACAGCTCACAGCAACCACCAACTCTGGGACTTAAGCAATTCTCCTGCCTCAGCCTCCCAAGAAGCAGGGACTACAGGCGCCTGCCACAATGCTGGTTATTTTTTGTTGCAGTTGTCCTTGTTGTTTAGCTGCCCTAGGCCAGGGTTGGAAACTGCCAGCCTTGGTGTATGTGGCTGGCACAATAACTGTGCTATGGGCACTGAGCCCCAACTACTTTTTGTTGTAGTTGTCATTGTTATTTGGCAGGCCTGGGCCAGAACCCACCAGCCTCAGTGTTATGTGGCTGGCGCCATAACCACTGTGCTACGGGCACGGAGCCAAGTGGCACTTAATTTTTACAGCTAAGATTTTGCCTTGGACAGTACTAGTGATTGGTCATCATTTATATATCCAACACCCTGTCTTTCTTTCTTTCCTCCCTCCCTTCCTTCTTTTTTTCTAGAGATAGGAGTCTTGCTCTGCTGCACAGGCTGAAGTGCAGTGGCACCATGCAATTCATTGCAGCCTTGAACTCCTGCCCTCCAGTAAACCTCCCACCTCTGCCTCCCAAAGTGCTAGGATTACGGGTGTCAGCCACCACATCCAGCAGCACCTATTACAGGTGTGAGCCACCACATCCAGCAGCACTAATCACAGGTGTGAGCCACCACATCCAGCAGCACTAATCACAGGTGTGAGCCACCACATCCAGCAGCACTAATCACAGGTGTGAGCCACCACATCCAGCAGCACCAATCACAGGTGTGAGCCACCACATCCAGCAGCACTAATCACAGGTGTGAGCCACCACATCCAGCAGCACTTATTACAGGTGTGAGCAACCACATCCAGCAGCACCTA
>CAUYON010052713.1:0-14811 GCA_963573935.1 Arctocebus calabarensis
CTATTTAACAAATGGTGCTGGGTGAACTGGCTGGCGACCTGTACAAGACTGAAACCGGACCCACACCCTTCACTATTAACTAAGATAGATTCTCACTGGATCAAAGATTTAAACTTAAGACATGAAACTATAAAAATACTAGAAGAAAGTGCAGGGAAAACGCTTGAAGGAATCGGCCTGGGTGAATTTTTCATGAGGAGGACTCCCCAATTGAAGCAGTATCAAAAATACACTACTGGGATCTGATCAAACTAAAAAAGCTTCTGCACTGCTAAGAACACAGTAAGTACAGCAGGCAGACAGCCCTCAGAATGGGAGAAAATATTTGCAGTAATTCCTCCGACAAAGGTTTAATAAGCAGAATACACAGAGAATTCAAATGTATTAGCAACAAAAGGACAAATGATCCCATCTTAGGGCAGGCAAAGGATTTGAAGAGAAACTTCTCTAAAGAAGACAGGCGCACGGCCTACAGACACATGAAAAAATGCTCACCATCCTTAATCATCAGAGAAATGCAAATCAAAACTACTTTGAGATAACATCTAACTCCAGCAAGATTAGTCCACATAAGAAAATCCCCAAACCAGAGATGCTGGCATGGATGTGGAGAAAAGGGAACACTTCTACATTGCTGGTGGGAATGCACACTAATACATTCCTTTTGGAAGGATGTTTGGAGAATACTTAGCTAAAAATAGACCTGCCATTCGATCCTATAATTTCTTTACTAGGTATATACCCAGAAGACCAAAAATCACATCATATCAAAGATATATGTATCAGAATGTTTATTGCAGCCCAATTCATAATTGCTAAGTCGTGGAAAAAGCCCAAGTGCCCATTGACCTACGAATGGATTAATAAATTGTGGTACATGTATAGCATGGAATATTATGCAGCCTTAAAGAAAGATGGAGACTTTACCTCTTTCATGTTGCCATGGATGGAGCTGGAACAAATTCTTCTTGGCAAAGTATCTCAAGAATGGAAGAAAAAGTATCCAATGTACTCAGCCCTCCTATGAAGCTAATTTATAGCTTTCATATGAAGGCTGTAACCCAATTATAGCACAAAAATATGGGAAAAAGGGCAAGGGAGGGGAGGGGAGGGGGGAGGATGGGTGGAGGGAGGGTGATTGGTGTGATCCCACCTACAGTGCATCTTAGAAGGGTACAGGTGAAACTTAGTAAATGCAGAATACAAATGTCTTCTTATAGTGATTAAGAAAATGCCATGAAGGCTATGTTAAACAGTTTGATGAAAATATTTCAGATTGTGTATGATGTCAGCACATTGTGCACCATGATTGCACTAATGTACACAGCTATGATTTAATAAAAATTAAAAAAAAATCACATCTGCGTCTGCCCTTAGCTATGGAGACTGCCATTTTATTTTCAAAGAAAGTGCTCACAGAACAAGCAGAGCAAGAGAGGAAGGAGCAGGCTCGACCTCGCCGGAGGCATTTATGAAGGACAAGGAGTGGTTTGCTTGTGAATCTGAGATTTTCAGTCTCTGCTAGATACCTCAGGACAGTGGTTCTCAATCTTCCTAATGCCCGTGACCCTTTAATACAGTTCCTCATGTTGTGACCCCCAACCATAAAATTATTTTCGTTGCTACTTCATAACTGTAATTTTGCTACTGTTATGAATCATAATGTAAATACCTGATATGCAAGATGTATTTAGGCCACTCCTGGCCCCCGAAAGGGGTCACGACCCAGAGGTTGAGAACCTCTGCCTTAGGAGGACCTGGGGAGAGAGAGAGGGCAGCTATGCAAATTGAGCAAGTTAATGTGGTTCCAGACCAGCCTTCTGAGCGTGCCTTGAGACTAGTGGCCAGTTCAAAAATTAATAGCCACTTACTAGCGATTTTTGGAACAGGAGACACTCTGAAAGCCATCAGATGACTGCCAATAGTGGTTTTATCAGAGCTGTAAAGAACCAGGGTGTTAAATTTAGTGTGTTTAGCCCGGAGCACTTATAGAGAGGCGCTAGCCACCCCCTTACCAAAAGACTACACAAATGGCAGAGAACACTAATGAAATCCTTTAAATTTTGTCATGGGAATAAGCTATTTATACCAAAGGCTGGGTATTCCTATCTAAACTAGTGGAAAAGGTCTATAATAAAAATAATACTTAAGCCAGTAAAAATAAATAATTAATTAATTAGCTGGGTATGATGGCACATGCCTGTAGTCCCTGCTATTCAGGAGGCTGAGGCAGGAAGATCCCTTGAGCCCAGAAGTTTGAGGTTGCAGTGAGCAATGATCACACCATTGCACTTTAGCCTAGGCAACAGAGCCTTGCCCTGTCTTAAACTTTTTTTTTTTGAGACAGAGCCTCAAGCTGTCACCCTGGATAGAGTGCTGTGGCATCACAGCTCACAGCAACCTCCAATTCCTGGGCTCAAGCGAGTCTCTTGCCTCCGCCTCCCAAGTAGCTGGGACTACAGGTGCCCACCAGCCATTTTTTGGTTGCAGCCGTCATTGTTGTTTGGAGGGCCCCGGGCTGGATTCAAACCCACCAGCTCAGGTGTACGTGGCTGGCACCTTAGCCCGTTGAGCCACAGGCACCGAGCTGAAATCAGGCTTACTTTTTATCCCTGAAAGTTAGAGGTAAGCTCTCATTCAAAGATATCTTACAGGCAAGGATTGAACATAGGGAAGATATTTGAAATGAAGAATTTAAAGTCATTCTGTAATTTTCTTTGAGTTTCATATATGCCAAGTGACTTCCTCTTTCTGTGAATACTAAGTACTGTATTTTGCTATGTATAATGTGTACTTTTTGCCCAAATTTTTGAGAGAAAAATAAAGACATGCATAATACAAGGGTAGTACTAATTCTGTATCTATATAAATGTTTCAGATTCTTTTATTTATGCTTATGTGGTAAAAGTATAACACTAGAAAGCAACAACAATATCTATATGCAAAATAATACCCTGGAGTATGGTAATCAGTTTTGTTGAACTTATGAGGAACTTGCAACCAAACCCTTTCAGCCGATGAAGAACAACATTTTTCTCTTTGTACACTTTACTATGTGAGAGATGGCAATCTAGCTGATGTTTTTGTTACATAAGATGTCTTGTACTATATTATATTAAAAAATAAATGCTAAAATTACCTTACACTATAAAACCCAGGTGCCTAAATATAAACAAGAATTTGAATTAAAAAATTAAATTGAAAGATTTTTTTCCTGAAAGTTTGGGCCAAAAATGTGGGTGTGTATTATACACAGGTACCTAAATATAAAGAAAAATTTGAATTAAAAAATTAAATTGAAAGATTTTTCTTCCTGAAAGTTTGGGCCAAAAATATGGGTGGGCATTATACATGGGAGTGCAATATACATGGCAAAAATAAGGTAACTCATCATCTTTCTGAAGTGTTTTTGCTCTTGCAGGTGTTGTCTCTAAAGTCTTTTAACCTTCTGGGTTATCACTTCCATGGGAAAATGAGGAAACTGAGGCTGAGAGAAAGTGAGTGAGTTTCTCAGGGAATGCACATTCTTTTATCTCCTCCTTCAACATCCTTTACTTTTATCTCATGAGCTCTCTTGAATTTTAGCAGAATTAGGAAGTTGAAGACACTGAGGATCTTTGTATTTTTCTTTTTACTCCACTTCTCTCATTCATAACAGCTCTAAGTTCTGTCTCTCTGGAACTGCATATCATGGCTATTTAATATAGGGAAACATAAAATAGATCGGTCTTTTGTGACTGACTTCTTTTATTAAGCAGAATATTTTCAAGGTTCATCCACATTATAGTGTGTATAGGCACTTCATTCATTTTTGTAGTTGAATAATATTCCATTATATGGATCTAGCACATTTTGCTTATTCATTCATTAGTTGATGAAAACTTGAGCTGTTTCCACTTTTTGACTACTGTGAATAATGCTGCTAGGAACGTATATGTACAAGTCTTGGTATGGTCATATTTTTTCATGCCTCTCAGGAATATATTTCTGAGTTGACTTGCTATGTTATGTGTGTAATTATGAGTTAGATTCTCTATACTTTCAGCCCAAACATTCTAACTGATCCAACTTAAAGTAAATATCTATTTTGTCTGATGTTTGTAATACCTGAATAAGAAAGGCTGAAAAAAGCTGCAGTATTCTCTACTAAACCATATCATCAGCCTATGAGGCCCTAGAATTTTAGGAATCCATGATGGGATCCACTCTTGTCTCTTGATTAGGGTAGACCAGTATAATCTTTCCTAATTTTTAAGCTGATTCATCATTTTTGAACATATACACATAGGGTACATGTGATATTTTGATACATACATACGTACAAACAATGTGTAATAACCAAATTGGGATACTTAAGATATAAATCACCTTGAATGTTTATTATTTCTTTGTGTTGGGAACATTTCAAATATTCTCATCTAGCCATTTTGAAATATATAATATATTGTTAACTATAGTCACCCTATAGTGTTAGTGAATTCTAGAGCTTATTATAACTATCTATCTGTATATTTGTATCCACTTATCATTCTCTTTACTCATCCCCACCCCAACTCTTTCCAACCCTGAGTAACTATCATTCTACTCTCTACCTCTATGAAATCCACTTTGGTAGCTCCCACATATAAATGAGAATATCACATATCTGACATGAAGATGTGTCTGCCTTATATCACTTAAAATAATGACATCCAGTTCCTTCTATGTTACTGCAAATGACAGAATATTATTCTTTCTTATGGTTGAATAGTATTCTATTGTGTATATATACCACCTTTTCTTTATCCATTTGTCCTCTGATGAACACTTTGATTCCAATGTTTTGGCTATTGTAAATAGCATATAGCATCCCTTTGATATACTTCTTTTCTTTCCAGTAGTGATATTGCTAGATTATATAGCAATTTTACCATTAGTTTTCTGAGAAACTTCTATACTATTTAGCATAATAACTTCACTAATTTACATTGCCAATGATAGTGCATACAAGTTTCTTTTCCTGTGAATCCTTACCAGCATCTATTATTTTGTTTTTATGATAATAACCACTCTACTTAGGGCTGGGCGTGATGGCTCACACCTGTAATCCTAGCACTCTGGGAGGACAAGGTGAGTAGATTGCTTGAGCTCATGAGCTCAATAACAGCCTGAGCAAAAGGAAGATTCTGTCTCTACTAAAAACAGAAAATCTGAGGCAAGAGGATCACTTGAGCCCAAGAGTTGTAGGTTGCTGTGAGCTATGATGCCATAGCACTCTATTCAAGGCAACAGCTTGAGAATCTGTCTCAAAAAAAAAAAATAATAAAAAACAAAAACTGCTCTACTTGGGGTAAAGTTGTGTCTCATCATGGTTTTGATTTGCATTTCCCTGATGATTAATAATGCTTGACATATGTTCATATATCTGTTGGCCATTTTATGTATTCTTTTGAGAAATGTTTATTCACCTACTTTGTCTATTTTTTAATGGGATTGTTTCTTCTTCTTCTTCTTCTTTTTTTGCTATTGAGTTGTTTGAGTTCCTTATATATTCCAGAAGTTAGTTCTTTATTGGATGAATAGTTACAAAACATTTTTTCCCATTCCACAAGTTGTCTCTTCATGCTGCCAATTGTTTCCTTTGTTGTGAAAGTTTTTGGTTTGATATAATGCCATTTGTCTAGTTTTACTTTTGTTGCCCATGTTTTTGTGTTCTTAGACATAATTTTTTTTTTGCCTAGACCAAAGTCCTGAAGTGTTTCCTCTATGTTTTCTTTTAGTAGTTTTATAGTTGCAGTTTTATGTTTAAGTCTTTGATCAATATTAAGGTGATTTTTTTTTTTTTTTTTTTGTAGAGACAGAGTCTCACTTTATCCCCTTGGGTAGAGTGCCGTGGCGTCACAGCACTCACAGCAACCTCCAGCTCTTGGGCTTAAGCGATTCTCTTGCCTCAGCCTCCCTAGTAGCTGGGACTACAGGCGCCCGCCACAGCGCCCGGCTATTTTTTTGTTTTGCAGTTCGGCCGAGGCCGGGCTTGAACCCGCTACCTTCGGTATATGGGGCCGGCGCCCTACTCGTTGAGCCACAGGAGCCGCCCTGCCCGCACAAATTTTTAACAGCTTGTAAATTTTTATCAGTTTTGTTTATACATTTCTTTGTTCCATTTATAGCATGTCAATTACTTAAATTGAACTATCAGAGCTAGGGATCACATTTAAATTTTTTATTTAGAAAGGATCCTGCCTCCCTGTCAATTTCTTTTGTAAAGAGCTAATTATTTTTTGAGTCAACCTTATTTGAATGCTTAAAAACTAACATCAATTTTCCACTTAGCAATGTCCAGGAATATGTTAAAAGCATATATAGTGTTTATATAAGACATGAAATTTTAAAGTACACATTTTTATGGGTGTGGCTGATATGTATAGCTGCAACTATTTCTGAAGCATTGCTGGTATAAATGCGAATTCACACAAAATCATAACTACATATAGAAATACCTCAAACAATCAGTTCATGTTAGTTATATCTTTCCAAATTCTCAAATTTTCCAAATTTTACTGTTTCAGGAAGCTAACTCTTTATTACAAATTCGTTTTGATATGGCATAGGATGATAGGTATTTTATTCTCCTTTAATGATTTCAGGTGACAATAGTTATCCTTTGAAAAACTACTTAATTACTTCTTTGTCTCATAGAATCAATATAAGTTATAATGAACTCAATGAGTGACTAGAATGATAATGAAGAATGTATTAGGAATTTTTATAGAAGGGACATGAATGCCAGTTCAGCCTACTGGAGCCTTGCCATGCTGCCCTTCAGATACTTGAAAGCTCTATATTATTTAGCAAGGCCATTAAATGTGGCTTATATTTTAAAAGAACCTGCAAAGATGAATGCACCCCACCAAATAGCTGAAGTAAGTGACTAGGATGATGTATACTTTTGCAAAATTGGTTCCGAATAGAAAAGCAGAGATAAAAGTATGGGGGCAAGGTGTTGGTCTTCATGTTGAAGGGAGAAAAAATTTCTCCTATCATATCCGGGTAATTATTTTTATTACAGAAGTAAATTATGTGCCAGAATTACAGTTTAGCAATGTGTATGCACATTGCAGTAAAAACTAGGAAAAAAATATTCCATTGGCTGGGATATTCATTTTCTTTAAGCAGAGACCAGAGGTATGTTAACTGTAAAGTTTCATTTGAGGATATGTCTGGTGGTTCAGGTAGGAAGAGGTCTCAAAGTAAGTGCCCAAAGTATGGTTATTGATTTTTTTCCTAGAGATGTATATGGAACTTACATCTCAATGGAAGGCATTTTTTTGCTTTCTCCTCTACTCATTTACCTCTTGAGGGCAGTGGTGAAAGTATGTATTATTTTTTATTGCTTTCTTATAATTCTGGTAAGCTATTTTAATCTTATCAAATAGCCAGAAAAATAAAGAAGAAATAAACTCTGACAGTGTTAGACTGCTTCTTTGAAGTAAGCTAAGAGAGTTTTCAAAATTCCTCTAGACTACTGGGCAGAGGAAATAATCATCCTAAATTTTGAGGTTTTATTCATGAAGCCATTTTGCTACCAGAGTACTGACATGTAGTTCACTGAAAAATGCTTAAAATACTTTAGATTGTAGAATCTCTATGTGGATAGAGAAATGTATTAGATATGCATTTAGATATATGTGTTATATGTATCTAGATATAGATATTTGTTATATGTACACATAATTTAAAATATTTAAGTATATTTAATAAAATATTTTATATATATTATGTTTAAACATTATATATTTAAAATATATACAATTATATATTAAATAAAATAAGATATTAAAATATTTACCATATAGTACACAATTTAATGCATATAATATATGCCTCAATTATATATATCCAAGAAATATATGATCTATATTTAAAGCTAAAAAAGAGTGAAGTAATTTATTCTTTGATTCAGATAGAAGGATCTCAAAACAATCTTTTATCCATTGAATCAAATTATAACAATATGTCTTCCAATGATGATCTAGATTTTTGACCTAAAGAAAATTACTCAGTTTTCTTTACTAAATTCTCACTATCTGTAAAATGAAGTCATGTCAAAAACTCATGATTTCTAACCTGTGGGGCATGGTTCCCTGAGAGTTGCAGAGTTATTTTTTGCAAGGTATCAAATCCAAATAGGCACCGGCTTTTGTTTTTAAGGGTCTAGAGACAACACCTGACATTATTAGACATTCAATATAGTGAAGTTTAGAATGCATATATTTATTTATTTAATTTTTGAGACAGAGCCTCAAGCTGTCACCCTGGATAGAGTGCCATGGCATTACACCTCACAGCAACCTCCAATTCCTGGGCTCAAGCGAGTCTCTTGCCTCCACCTCCCAAGCAGCTGGGACCACAGGCACCCGCCACAACGCCTGGCCATTTTTTGGTTGCAGCCATCATTGTTGTTTGGCGGGCCCAGGCTGGATTCGAACCCACCAGCTCAGGTGTACGTGGCTGCGCCTTAGCCCGTTGAGCCACGGGCCCCGAGCCTAGAATGCATATATTTAATATAAAGTTTATTGGAATGTGTTGATATAATAAAGTTTTCAAAGAGTGTATATCTACTTATAATAGTTGTTTGTCACAATATAATTAATGAATAAATTGATCAATTGAAACTATCAGCATCTTCATAGCCATGAGATCTTTGTTTTGATCCTGAACAGGTCTTCATAGTGAACAAGTTTGGCAATCACTTGAAAAGATTACCCTTCAAAAGGAGGATTCTCTCCAAGACTTCCTCCCATACTCCAGAGATGTGCCAATCGGGTGAACTGGTGGGTCTGAATGGTCTTCACTGAGTGAGTGTGGGCATGTGAGTGCACCCGGGGGTGGAATGGCATCCGGTCTGGGATGGGAGAGGTTCCTGCTTTGTTCCCTCAGCTGGCGCCATGGGCTCCTGCCACTCACAACACTGAACTGGAATAAGGAGGAGAATAATTAACTTATTTGTTTTCATTAGTCTTTCTTAAATATATATATATATATATATCTCACATTAATTTTAATGTTTAATATCAGAAGCATTTTGGCCTTTACTTAGAATTTTGGTGATATCATTGTGACTAGAAATATGCCACAGGAGCTTAGTTCTTGACTATAGTGAATAACCTACACTAAATTTGGTTGAATTATATGTTCTTTCACTTTAAATAGTAGTTTACAAGAACCTATTGATGACATTAAGTGAGAATTTAGCATTGTCTATGATTTTAGGATCAATTCTTCATATTTGTCATGGTTTGATTTATACAAAAAGTAAACCTGGTAAAATGAAATCTATTTCATGGAATTGTTTTGGATGGTAAGCCCTCTAAAACTTAAAGCCTGATCATCTTCTTACCACTAATAGAATAATCATATTAGACAATTCTTTGGTCTATTACATTTATAATATTTGACATAAAAAGGACAATGAGTTCCATAGTTAAAGCATGAAGGATTGATCCAATGTAGTCACAGCTGTCCTTTGATCACATATAATTTAGATACTAGTGAATCATGGCATGATTCTTTAATGTCAGATCTGATATTTATTCCTTCTTTAACTTTTCAGTTTCGAAATAGTAAGATGTGTGGTCAAGTTTCTTTCTTAACTCATGATAATAAAAAAGACAAATTTTGTCATGATCTCTCTACCTCCACTAGGCCACACCTCTGTGTCATGTATTCCTGAGACATTATCATTCTAGAAACAATAGTGTTACATCAATTAAGTGTTCACTGTCATATATCTCTCACAGAATTTAAGAAACTTCTATCCTCCCTTTCCTAATTTTCTTCGGATAGAAATCAGAAGATGAAATATCTGTGTGTTGGATACTTGTTGGACTATCTGTACACACAATACCCTGTTTCCATGTACTATCACCTAAACTTAAATCTTTAATTTGTATATGCATATGTGTTAAGAGGGACCTCACAGATTTACAAAGGATTAAATCAGGGCTTCAAATATGACCCCAAAGTAGGCCAACTGGATTTTTCTTCATAGGAATTTTTATTTGAAACACCAGGATGCTGGTGTGTTAATGCTGTGAGATAGTGCTTATTTTCTATACTAGTCTTGCTGAAACAGAAATGACCAAATTGCCAAGAGAAGGAAAGCAAAAGCAGTGGTAGAAGAAAATAAAAAACAATAGAAGAAAACTGTCTTCTAAATTATTTTATTTCCTCTAGTAAACATTGGTAATACTTCCTTTTAAGTTGTGTGAGTTACCCCTGTTATCTGCCAATACATTGCACCTCCTTTCTCCTTGTGATTGAATGAGTATCTGTTGTAGTAGGAAAAGTTTTCATTGGTTAGCCAAGATGCCCTTATGATGGAGGATAAGCCCATCCTAGGCCATCATGGTGTCCCCAGTACAGCCAATTTGCTTCTGATGCTGGCATGTGGCCCATTCCTGTCAATCTCCCTCAGGAATTATTACACCTATATAACAAGGCCTATTATCTCCTTTCTACTCCAAAGAATAATATTTGTTTCAATTTTTTATTACTTTCATTCTCTCATACTGAAGTGGGAAAAATGACGTCCCTCTTCCCTTGACTAATAAGCTCACAAAGCCCTGCTGCCTTTTATTCCCAATTTCCTGTAAAGATTTTTATAATGTAGACCTTTCCTTTCAAAATCCCTTTTAAGAGGTGGATTGGAAGCCCTTCCTTAAAACACTGGGCTGAGGAATGAGTCATGGTAGCTATCCAAAGGGCCCACTTCAATCAGCTGCATCATGCAGTTACAAAGAGGACATCCACTTCAATCAGAACCTACTGACAGTAAGGATAACTTACTTCTCATAAGGCCCCTTGATGTTTCTTGCACATTAACTTTGGTGGATTCACTTCAATAATTTTTGAAGACATTCTTAGACAAGTCTGAATCCAGAGTTATGAAGTTTGAGCTCTCTAGCATTGACTTTCACTGAACCATTTATATATCAACTCTATGACACAAGATAGCCATATGTATCTTTGAGTAGCCAGAGGAGCTGTCACATGAGCTAATGCTATCAATTAACTGCTGTTCATTTTCATTCTTGAATATTACTTGGTTATGTATTTCTACATCCCATATCCTGTCAATCTAGTATGTCCATTTCTTATTGGGACTCATAGATCTAACTGCTTTCCACTAGTTTCATCTCTGACCATCAGGTTTTGACACTCCTATTGGAGGTCTAAGTATTCTGTTCTGTGCCAACTTCTATTTTTTTTTTTCTTTTTGAGACAGAGTCTCATTTTTTTGCCCTTGGTAGAGTGTCCTGGTGTTATCACTCACAGCCTTCTCAAACCTTAGGACTCAAGTGTTCCTCTTGCCTCAGCTCCCCAAGTAGCTAGGACTACAGGTGCCCACCACAACACCCAGCTATTTTTAGAGATGAGGTCTTGGTTTTGCTCAGGCTTGTCTCAAACTCTTGAACTCAGGTAATCCACTGCCTTGGTCTCCCAGAGTGCTAGGATTACAGGCGTGAGTCACTGCACCTGGCCAACTCTGTGCCAACTTCTAATTTGATTATGTACTTTGTACTTGCCTAAATTATTGGAAAAAATCTAAGAATCCTTTGAACACAAGTTAAAGAACTGAAAAATTTTTGATGATTAGACTGATCATTTTCAACATTTCTTAACAAAATAAATGGAGGAATATATCAAAATATCATTTATATATAAAATATGTATTATTTCTCATTTATATGATGATAAAATAAGAAAAGCCCATCAGAATTTGAAGAAGCAATTCAGAAAGTCCTTAGATATTATGGGATGAATGTCTTTAGAAGAAATCAAGCTGTATAAATATGGAGACAGTTTCCCTCATTCCAGTGCAGATTCAAAAGTCTGTGCTGTGGTTCAGAAGGGGTTATACATGATTCACCAGGGTTTCATCATAGCTTTTATGAGAATTAAGAAAATGACTTTTATTCCCATAGATCCTAGATTTATGTTTTGTACACCTAGAAACATAACTGATTAAATCTAGAGAATCTAGTAAACCATTTCTAGCCTACCATGTCTGGAATTTAACTTCAGGATATTAGGAGATCTGAATTGCTTCCTCCTCCCTTCCTTATCTCTACCCAAGAATTGTCCAATACCTGATGGAACCAAAGAATTTGGTGTTATTTACAAAAAGTAAGTGGAAGACATATTTAACTTCCAGCCCCAACTCCAATTAATTCAAGGCTGCTAGAAATTTATTGTACAAGTTGTGGTTTACATGTGGCAATGGGAACAGTCTACTTAATTTAGAATCAGATGTAGGGCAGCATCTATGGCTCAAGGAGTAGGGCGCCGGTCCCATATACCAGGGATGGTGGGTTAAAGCCTGGCCCTGGCCAAAACTGCAAAAAATAATAAAATAAAATAAAATAAAATAAAATAAAACAAAATAAAATAATAAAAAGAATCAGATGTACTACATCTATTGTGAGTTGAGTACTATGTAAACACACTTACATAAAATGTGGTTTTCAACCCTGATGGGAGCCCAGCGGGATAGGTCTCATGCTCTCTTTTCAGATGTCACGTAGCTGGTAAGTGGCACACCTGGGATTTGAAACCCATGGTCCTTGACATTCTGTGCAGCTCCTAATTGGGGGAGAACAACCTGGAAAGTAGGTAATAAACTGCATTAGGAACTAATTAGGAGGCCTTATGCTCAACCTTAAAAGATCACCTGAGAGTCCTTTGCATCAGGAAGTTTCTTGTCAGCCCACCATGCACCACATATTTTTAGTTTTCTTCCTCTCGGTATTCACTGCCCTACCACCTGTTCTTCTGGAAAGATAGCAGAAATACCATTTCCAATGTGGCGTTTACCACATGAAGATACAATGTAGATTTCTCTGGAAAATAATTTGCTAGCATAAACCAAATATCCTCTCAGTGAGTGAGGGTTTATAGAAATGGCTTGTAGGAAACAGCAGAATAATATAAAAAAATTTTCACTTTAGAAATCAGGTCATGCAAACTTTTTATTTGCCTATGGGAAAACCAAAGCTCACAGAAGGGTAATGAACTCCCTGAAGGTCTCGAGGCAGGTAACGATTGGGTGCAAGGACTCAAACACAAGCCTCCTGATTCTCTGTTAAAAATTTTTTTTTTACTTTCTTATGCTATACTCCTCTTCATGTAAGTGGATCCTAGGAATATGTTGACTCTCTTATTTAAAGCTGCACATGTATATTTTCAGGCAATTATTTCTCAGAGTCATCGAAGAGGCAAAATAAAGATTTGACAACAAATTGCCAGGCAGGTTACTTACAATAATCGCATTTGGAGAAAAATTAAGCAGTAGTTTAAAAAGTGGATTAGAGGAAAATAAACAGCACTGTCTAACTCTTGGTATAGGATAACTTTAGGATTAGAGTTTCTAGAATAAGCCTCAGAATTTAATTGGTTAAAATTCTAAGTTCACTTTTTATACCACCAACAGTCTAACAGGTTTGGAATTGTTGTCCAGGTGACACTTTTCTTTCCCATCTGGCCTGTGCTCTGGGTTTAGGCTGTAAGCTTTCATCTCTTTGAGAACTAAAAGTACATTGCACATTATATTACATCAGCATTGTCGGCACACCAAACCCATTCTCCACCATCAAAAGGAAGAGGACACCAGAAGGCTTCAGGCAGTCTTGACATATAGTTAAGCTTTATGTGAGTCTGAGTATAATGAGTAATTCCACTTCTGTGCAAAAAGAGATTTGAACTTCCCTAGCAAATTGGCTTGAAAGTAACTATTGTGGTGTCTTCCAATCAGGCATATGATTTCTTTAGCAGCAATTCTGCATCTGTTACTATGCTTTCTGAGTAAAAGCTTCTTCTAAATCCTGGTGAAGAAAATCCTTAGAAAACAACCCTTGGTATTTGGGGAACACACTTGAAGAACCATCTTTTCCTTTTTCAACCATGGATATAGGTTTTTTTCTAGGGCACACTTTTGGGGGCGGTAGAAAATAGTCTATTTCTTTTTCTAAAAACATTATGAGGCAGCCTCGTCTTTAATTTATTAAAGAATAACCAACTCTGTTAATATTTATAACCAATTCTGCTAATATTTATCAAGTCCAAATTTATGTATAGTAGGAACTTTAGATATAACAGTCAATAAAGACACTATTCCAATCTCAGGGAACTCTACAGAAAAAAAGAAAATGAAAATATGATTAGTTCTTTTGTCCAGCAACACACTGATCTGAGATTTGAGTTCAAGCTGAGTTTGATTCCAGAACACAAATTCTTAACTACTGTACACACTGCTTTTAAATGACATATGTCAGAAACGCACCTTGCTCTCTAAGTCTTTCTAGATTCTTTGTGAACTTACCTGTGAGTTGCTTTCTGGCATCTAAAAAATTTACTTAGCTTGCTGGGTAGGAATTATTCAACATTGTAAATGAAACAATTATTTGAAGAGAAAATGCTAATAGAAGACATAGTTGCTCTTATTTTATTTTGCATTGTTCATAAAATTTTCAAAATAAATTTCCTATATTTGCCTAGAGACAATGAAAGCACAAAGGAGAAAGTATTTTAAATTTCAGTCAAGCTCTATATACCATCTGCTTAGGAGCACAGAGGTTATAAAAGGGGCTACAAAGGAGTGTGCATCAAGGACAAGGTTTATTTATGGTCTAGGAGTGTCCAACCCTTGGCTTGAAGGCTGCATACAGATTATGGGAGAAATCTGCCACTATCTGTAATGGCAGATATCATAAAAATTATGCATAGACCTCTTCTTGTGCTTGTTAGCTTTCATTAGTATTTGTGTATTTACTG
>CAUYON010052714.1:0-33154 GCA_963573935.1 Arctocebus calabarensis
TTGTGGTGGGCGCCTGTAGTCCCAGCTACTTGGGAGGCTGAGGCAGGAGACTCACTTGAGCCCAGGAATTGGAGGTTGCTGTGAGCTGTGATGCCACAGCACTCTATCCAGGGTGACAGCTAGAGGCTCTGTCTCAAAAAAAAAAAAAAAAAAGCAGTCAATTCTTAAACTCTCATTTCCACAGAAATGGAGGAATAAAAGAGGCATAAATAATCCACAAGGGTGGATATATTACTTTAAGGTCCGCTCCAGCCGGTGGTAGAGTGTACTTAAGTCTTGCACCCGCCCTAACTATACCATCCAGTGACCTTAAGTCTTTCTTTAAATTTATTTTGTATTTTTTAGAGACAAAAGTCTCACTCTGTTGCCCAGGATGGCCTAGAACTCCTGGCTTCAAGTGATCCTCCCCGCTCCGCCCCCCGAGCGTCTGGGACTCCAGGTGCACCACGGAGCCGGGTTATTTGGCTACCTTGCGTCTTAAATGGGGGTGATGTTGAAAATTAATTTTTTTCTGTCTAAATCTTTGGTCATTCTCTCAATCACTAGGGCTACCTGAGTACCTGTTGGGGCCACAGGGGGCATCAGTGAACAGGCCAAGGACCCTGCTCTCAAGAAGCTTGACTTCCAGCATGGGTGATATTATTTGCAGAACAGCAAATAAACAAGGTCATTCCTGGGAGGAAAAAGAGATGATGTCACAGCGTGTCTTTAGGCCATGTCCATTACTGGCCTTACTATATGTCTATTTCCTAAATTATTAATATAATCTGATTGAATTAGTCCCCCCTCCCCCCCCCCGCCCTAACTTTACTTTCCTATGTATTTTTGGATGGTGCCAATGCTGAGTGATATTTACAATGTCTAAGTTTGAACGTGCTCGAGGCCTATATCATGAGGCGATGGGATGGACAGGCTATAACTGAGTTCCCAGATCACCTGCCACGTTCTGCCTGGGTTTGTTAACTCCATCATTATGGAGGAAGGGTGCTCCCAGCACAGCCCCAAGGCCTTGGAAAGCTCCCTCAATGCTCCCGGCTGCACTGGCTCCAAAGCCCACTGTGGGCCGAAGCCCCCAGAGGCTGTGCTCCCTCAACCTCTGCAGGTCTATGCGACGGGAGTGTCCTGTATTGTTTGAAAAGGAAGAGGTTGGGAATGCCAGCAGCACCCTAGGAAGCTGGGTGTCTCGGGCAAGTGACTCAATCTTTCTATGCCTCAATTTCCTGAGCTGCATGAGGGGTCATAGTAGGAACTACCGCCCAGGATTGCTGTGAGGACGAGATGAGATAGAGCAGGTGAGCAGCTGAGCACAGAGGATGGAGCACCGTGAGCTCTCCGAACCCCTCTCTGCAAGACTTCCCCCAGGCTGGCTCCACAGTTAACAGGGAGCATCTCCTTAGACAGGGTCAGTGGCCCCTACTATGACCCCTTATGCAGCTTGGAGGTTGGGGGATAGTGTGCTCTTTCTTGGCTTCGATTCCATTCAGCAAAGATAATCACATGCCCGTTGCACACAAGGCTGAGGCTTGGGGGGATACTGCCTCTCCCAGGAGATTAGCAGACAAGGACTACCGTTTAGTGTGGCAGGGGGAGGGCCTAGGAGTAGGCATGGGACAGCCTAGAAAGAGAGTGTCAGGGACAGCTGTGTGCCCCACTGCCTCCCTCGTGTCCTCCTTTCCTCCTGTACTCACTCCCTCCTTTCTATAAGCTCATATTTAGCACCTGTTGGCTGGGTGCCTGCTCTCATGCTGACCCCTAGAGATCCAGAGAAGAAGAAAAATAATAATAGTAGTAGTAATGATAATAAGACCTAATGCATCCAGGAGAGCCAGTAATCCCAGGTAATGTTCAAAGCCCTTTGCAGGTATTAATGCATTTAATCTTCAGACCAACCCTCCCCAAAGTAATTACTGTTATCACTGTCCTTTTACAGATGTGGAAACTGAGGCACAGAGAGGTTGAGTAACCTGCCCTGTGTCACACAGCCGTAGATGATGGAGCTGGGATTCATCCTCTGGCTTCATGCTCTACTCTGTGGCTAGGAAAACACAGCCCCTTCACAGCAGAAAATGGAAGTGACCTAGAGACCAGCCCACACAGGCCCCAGGGCATGGGCTGGGGAAAGGGAAGGCTTCCTGCCACAGGTGACAGCCAGGCTGAGTCCTGAAGGGTGTGCAGATATAAACAGAGGAGTGTCCCCCGGAGGAGAAGAATCATGAGCCTGGGGCAGGGAGACTGAGCACCTGGCACTCTGGAGAGGACTCAAGTGCTGCCACTCAATCAGGCCTTTAACATTCACGTGTCTTGTGCAGACGTGGCAGTGCTGGAGCCACCTCTCTACTGGGGACTCATGTCCCAGACGCTGTTCTAAACCACAGGGCATCACGAAGTGCTTCCAGAAGGAGCTTCCAGCAGGAGAAGAGCACGACATGCTTCTTGACCATGATTTTTCCCTCAGCCAGAAGGATCTGAGCTGTGGAGCAGGGGGAAACAGCTGGAGGGAAGGAGAGGCTGACAGACAGGAGGACAGGCCAAGAAGCACCAGAGGCTGGGCAGTCTGGATTTTGTTCTGATTGAAGTAGGGTAGGGTGTCAGGGAAGGGCTATAAGCAGGAGAATGACAGGAACCACTCTATACTTTAAAAACATCTCTCTGAAGAATAAATAGTCCCCAAACAGCAGGTTTTATATATACCAGGATCTAGCTCATATAAAAGTTTAATATGCTATAAATATGGCATTACAAATCAATAAGGGAAGGAGGAGTTAGTCACTGGTGCTGGAATAATTGGTCAGCTATTTAGAGAAAAAAAATAAAACAAATTGGCTCCTTGATACCATAAACCAAAATAAAATCCAGATGGATTAAAGAAGTAAATGTAAAGTAATAATAAAGCTCTAAAACAAGCAGAACAAAATAGAGATAAATACTTATTTGATTTCTGGATAGGGCAGGAATTTCTAAGCACCAAATAGTGAAAAAAATATGAGAGGTTGATAGATTGGATTACCTTAAAGCAAAACCTCTGAATGTCTGATAATGCCACTAACAAAATTTAAAAGTGAACTGGGGAAGAATATTTGCAACACTGATGATGGATGTATGATCAATATCCTTCATATATAAAAAGTTCTTAAAAATAAATAAGAAAAGGCAATTACTCTAACAGAGAAATAGACAAAAGGCATTCATATATGAAGAGAAACACATGTTCAATAAATGTATTAAAAAGGTTCACCTATATAATTAAAGGCACTCAAAAATGTACAAATAAAACATTTTAAAAATATTACCAAGCTGAGAATTTTTTAAGGAAAAAAAAGTGTTGATGAGGATGCAAAAAAAAAAATAGCTACTCAGACAGGTGGGGATGTCTACTAGATTGATCTCTCTACTAGAAAAAAATCTGGGAACAACAGAAAACTTGAAAATATTCTTGCCTTTTGATTCAGTAATTCTACTTATTTATTCTAAGGAAATAATCAAAGTTATAAGCAAAGGTTTGAACAGGCTAATTATACTGCAAAATATTAATGTTTCAAAAGCAGAAACAATCCAGCATCCCAAAAAAGGAGAGTAAACAAATAAGTCATGATATGTTCATGTGTTTGAATATTATGTGGCCATTAAAATCATGTTCTTTAGAAAGAATATTTAAGGACATGAATAAGGCTTAATAAAATAACATTATATGAAAAAAGCTGGCAGGGTTAGGGAACCTATGGCCTTCTGATTTCAAGATTGTTCTTTTTTAAGTACCAAAGGAGGCAAGAAAAGCTTCCTCTTTCTCTTTTTAAAAGCATCGCCTTTTAATGAATGGATTTGTTATATAAAAATTGGATTCTTTGAAAAGGCCACACTTAAGGACCAGGGAGACCACAAGTTTCCGCAGGCCATTGGTTCCCCACTCCTCACCTGTAAGGTGGGCTGGGATGGAATGAAGTGATCTCCATGCTTGTAAAATATTAAGTGGCAAGGTAGCTCAATTGGTCTGCTTATTATGACTATTACCATAATTTATTATCTTTACCATTATTCTTTTGCTGCCCTCCAATCTCTGCCTGGGCAGTTCTATGCCTTGGCCACATCCCGGAAGTGACTGTATTGTTTTAGACATAATGAAGACAGCTCCAATGGCGAATTCTCGTGAAAATCAGCCCTGGCTATGGCCCCACAAGCTGACTCATTCATAGCTACTGCCCACGGATCTTGACAACCTACAGGCTGCCAGAGGTTGTGAGATATCAAAGGCTCAGGGGTTGGGGCATAGTGTGCTCTTTGTAAGGCTGTTGGAGGTTGATGCTGAAGGTGTGCAGTGGTAGTGACAGCCCAGCACCACAGATGATTAGCCTGGGCCCCACACAGCCTCCACCCAGGTCCGCAAAGCAGAGGACGCTTTGGTCATCAGGGAGGCAAGGAGCGTTTTCCCACCACTTTACACAATATTTTTGCAATAAGAGTGATCAATAATAATAATAGTTATAAGTATTACATGTTATATACAATAAAGACTAAATGATGGTATACACAACATACTATATGCAATTATATAGAATGTAGTTTGATACATAATATAATAGGTAATTATATTATTTTTATATAGCATATACAGTTGTTATTATTATAGTTATATTATTCTCTATTGTATAACAGTTTTAAATGTTATTATTATTGTATTACTGAGTTTCAGTGTCTGGTTAGTCCCTGGAGAAGTCAACAACTTGACTTCAGCTCACGAGGCCCCTAGTTTCCATCTCTGCTCTTGCTGGACTAGGCCAATAAATGTATAGAAGACTCACTCTCTGCTTTTTAAATAATTAAGTATCACTTCTTGAGCGCATGTCACACGCCCTACACCCCCCTCCCCATGTTACCTCCTCCAAGCTCACGGCAGCACTGGAGTGGGCGCCATTGGGTAGGAGCTTGTCCCTCTCTCGCCTCTTCCCCATACACACTCACCATTTCCCACCAAGAGGTGGGGTCCATCCCTTTGTCCCTTTGAAGGTTTAGGCCCATCGAATCATGCTATTGCCATTCCAGGGCTTAGCCTTTAAGAGGTCTAGAAGTTTCTGCATCCCTTCTCTTAAAATATTTGCTCTGAGGACACTCCCTCTTGGAACCCAGCCACATGGAGAGGCCATGAATAGGCATCTCTCTGGCTAACAAGCTGCCTGGTATATGAGTGCAGAGCCCCAGACGCCCAGCCCAGGCAGGCCTTCAGATGACTAGAGCCCCAGTTGCCACCTCATGAGACATGCAAGCCAGAGCCATCCCACTGAACCCAAGCAGCCCGTGCCTTACAACTATGAGAAATAATAATAAACTATTCTTTCAACCACCCTGTTAGGGTCATTTTTTAATTTATCTCAATAGATTTAGGGGGTACTAGTGCTTTTAGTTACACAGATGAATTGTATACTGCTGAATCCAGGGCTTTCCCTGTACCTATGGCCAGAATAGTACATATTATACCTGACAGGTGGATTTTTATCCAGTCACCCTCTGCCACCCTCCCCCCTTCTTCATTTTTAATGTCTAGCAATGAATAATTAACTAGAACCAGTTTGTTTTGTATTTGCAGTTGGGGAAACTGAGATCTCAGGGGTGAAAAGACCTGCTCAAGGCCGTTCAGCTACTAAGTGGCAGAACTGGGATTCCTGGAGCCGGAATCTTCAAACACAAGACTCCTGAGGCCTTGGCCACACAGCTGCTCTGTGGAAGAGGACGGACCATAGGATGCAAAGGCTTCGCCAGGGCTCCAGAGGCTCTGAGATGAACCTGTGAGCATGAGTTTCAGAGGAGGGTGACAAAGGAGAGTGGGCGCGCTCTGTGTTTGAAACAGGTGCTCAAAGGGAGCCCCAGGGAAACAGGTAGACGCCCTGACAGGCTTACTGAGTGATCAGGGACTGTTGTAAGATAGCCAGAGCAGTCGCTAAAAATCAGACCAGAGCAGAGACCATGGCAGAGTTGATCTCCTGCTCAGCGCGGCCTCCGTGCTCGTAGGAGACCTGAGAGTGGGTTCTAGCTTCCCCCATGCCCACACAGCAGGGCTCTGTGTGCCCTCACATGGGGGGATGCACTCTGGCTTATAAGGAGGAGAAATGGGGTCCTGCTGCCAGGTGCACCTCCTGGGAGCAGCTATGGAGGTCAGCAGGCTCCCAAGAACCCCACTTCCCTCTTGGGCCCAGAGAGACAGAGAATTCTCAGACAGAAGCAGCTCTATCTACTGCCTGCCCAGAGCAGTCCCCTGCCCCTGGAATAAACCACCAAAGGAAAGGAAAATGGGGCCCCAACACAAGAAGACGTGCAGAGACCCAGGACGCCCCTTCACACCTACGAGTCCCTCTGGCTTAAGGTGAAGTCAGTGACCTGGCCACCAGCCACCGCTCCTCTTCCTTCTGAAAGGGGAGCTGGCGGCCTCACCTCTCCCTCCTGCTTTGACTCACGAGCTGGGGGGGGGAGAAGCCTGAGGTTCTCAAATGTTGGGGTGCAGCAGGGTTCACTACAGGATGTGTGAACCCTGGGCTCCACTGCCCAAGTGTCTGATCCAGCAGGCCTGGCATGGGGCCTGAGAATGTGCATTTTTAAAGCGTTTCCGCAGGGTGCCGATGCTTCTGGTCCAGGGGCCGCACTCTAAGAACCACAGCCTTAGGCGTAAGGCGGACGTCCAAGGAGGAATGGAGGGCCAACCGTAACAGGCAGCACAAACTGGGAGTCGGCACTCCCACCTGGCCGTGCCACTCACGGTGGAATTTAAGGATAAGCAAGTGCTTCGAGTTCTCCAGTCTCCATCTCGGACTCGAGGGAAGCTAAGAGCTTCGTGCTTTTGTGTTTATGGAAATGCTGGAAAAAGATACCCAAGAAGAAAGGAGGACATGGCTGAGCCTTTTCAGAGGAAGGGACCGTTCTTTCAGGGACAATACACAACGGCCAAACAGTCAAGATTTGGGGGAACAGTGGCAATGGGAAAATTTCTCCCTCGTGTTCTGTTTCATTTTTCCCATAGTAGTAATGTAATTCTACCGTACGCTCCTATTTTACATCTGGGAAAATGTAGATTTTAAATCTATGAAGGTTGTCAAATGGCCTAAACTGGATGGGACAAGGACTGAAGAGGGCGGGAAAATACACCCAAGCTGGCTGGAGTCCATGATGGTGGTGACAGAGTAGGACAGAGTGAACGAGGGGTTAAGATTCTCAGAGCAATGGGTGGCGCCTGTAGCTCAGTGAGTAGGGCGCCAGTCCCATATCCTGGAGGTGGTGGGTTCAAACCCAGCCCTGGCCAAAAACTGCAAAAAAAAAAGCAAGATTCTCAGAGCAAGGCCAAGCGTGGTGACTCACGTCTATAATCCTAACACTCTGGGAGGCCAAGGTGGGTGGATTGCTTGAGCTCATGAGTTTAAGACCAGACAGAGCCACAGGGAGACTCTGTCTCTAAAAATAGCCGGGCATTGTGGCGAGCACCTGTAGTCCCAGATATTTGGGAGGCTGAGACAAAGGAATCTCTTGAGCCCAAGAGTTTGAGGTTGCTGTGAGCTAGGAGGCCTTGGCACTCCACCGAGGGCAGCAAGGTGAGACTCTGTCTCAAACAACAACAACAAAATGATTCTCAGAACAGTTCCTATGTGGCCGATACCAAAGAAAGGGGGATGGGACTTGAGAACTGGGTGGTTACAAGAAGAACTCAGTGGTTCACAAAGATGACAAATTCCAAGTGTGCATTGCTCCAGAGCTCAGATTGTGTCTCCAGTACCTCATTAGACAGCTGTCACTCAGTTCTTTACATAAAGAAGCCTCCGTGGTCACAAAGAGCTGCAGCAGCTCCAGACCCCATGTTCTCCAGTAGGAGAGAAGCCAGGGGCCGCAAGGCAATGACACCAACATTTATGGAAAACATCTTAGTCTCCAGCACTGCCTTAGGTCTGGAAAGAGGGATTAAAAAAGGAAAGAAAAACCCCTACGCTGAATTTTACCCTGATTGGCTCAGCTTGGGTCACACACCTACCCTAAACCAATTGCATGACTAAGATGTCATGTCAGTCAATGACAATGATTGGCCCAGGCCTGGGTCATGTGTCCTGCCCCCCCCCGCCAAGGTGGCCCCCCTAAAGCATATGGTCTGAGATCTGGGAGGGTGCATCCTCGAATGAAAACTGGGGACTTCAGAGGGTGGGGTCCTCATCCTGTCTTATTTATCCAACCAGTGACCAAACTGGTAGATGAGGTGAGTGCAGGAGACAGGGAGAACACAGGAAGGGGGTGGACTCTGGGTCCCACTACCCACGTGCCCCTAGGAAATGAGGCTGCACCTGAGCCTGGGAAGAGATGGTCTCGGAACTTGGCCTAACCCCCTGCCAGGGAGCGTGACAGCACCTGGCCCGGCCCAGGTCAGGGACAAACAACCTCCAAACATGTTGGATGTGCTCTAGGGTGACCAATTCATCCTGGTTTACTCAGGATTTTGCTGGTTTCAGCACTAAAAATCTCACAGCTCAGGAAAATCCCCCAGTTCCAGACACCGCCCTGGGATTTTAGGTCACCCTCTTCTGCTCCAGTCTCAGACACTGAAATGTGTTCATCCCCTCTGGTTAAAATGAAAGATCCCTTCTCTCCTCCAAATAAAAGAAAAATGCCACAGTTCTTGGTCCCCTCTCTTACCTTGGATGAGGACTACCCTTGACCCTGAGTTCAAATGCCGCCTCCTATGGCACCTTCCACTGAAATCACTTTTCTCCAAGCCTCACTTTGCCCATCTGTCAAAGGGAGTAACAACCCTCCTCAGAAGACTGTTCTGACAAAGAAGTGGGACGAGGTAAGGAAAGTGTCTAGTTCAGTGCCTGGCATGAAGAGTCTGATAACTATTTGTTGGGCAGGAGGGAGTGATAATAATGATGATAATGATTATTTTTATCATTTGGGAAACCTCTGGAAGTGGTACCTTCATAAGCCAGAACCAAACCCATGGAAAGTGAATGAGGCGATTCTCTCCCTGGAGGCTCACACAACCCAATCCACAGCCAGACAGCTGCTCAGGACAGCAACAGGCTCTAGGATGCTAAGGCCTGCGGGACACCCCCTGGTGGTGACAGAGGAGGCACCAAGCACATTCCCAGACACTTGAAGTCTCATTCAAAATCAGTGGCACAATTCACAATCATAAAGACGTGAAAACAAGTGCCCTTCAATAGATGAATGGATTGATAAATCATGCTATCCCATGGACTACTAGTCAGCCCTTAAAAAGATGGAGATTTTGTAACTTTTGTTAATGACCTGCATGGAATTGGGGAATATTGTCCCAAACGAAGTATCACAAGAATGGGAAAACCTGCACCACATGTACTCAGTACTAGATAGGACCCAGCAGATAAACCACTACGTGCTCACATGAGAGAAGAACTCAGCGAAATCCAGGTGCGGGGAGAGGGTGATGGGGTTGGGTCAATTCTCACCCGACACGATTGCTGCATGAGCACACTGCCCACTTCCTGGGTGAAGGGCACAACTACAACTCGGACTTCAACCCTACAAAAGCAAACTGTCCAACCTAATCATGTGTACCCCCATAGGAACCTGAAATTAAAAAAGAAATCAGGTACATCCTTTAAATCAATGTCATTGTCATCCCAGACACACACTGGTGAGTGTCCGCTGCTGGGTGGATGTTGTGCTGGCCGGATTGTGGGATTTCAGCATTTTCTTAGTAAATGACACTTTTGTTCTTCATTTTCTTCTGTAAGACTGGAAATGGTAGGCATTGGTCATAACATAAAGAAAGAAACACAGGTATTACAATCCCTCTATTTGGAGTTCTGAGAGGACTTTGCTTTGAAAATATTTCCAGCAGATAGGTTTCAGTGCCCAGTATCCCTGTGCCCACCCTAGAGTCCATTCATGTTTTCTTTGCTGATCTCAGAATCCCAAGGAAAGGAATGACATAGATACACCGATGGTCCCCAACTTACGATTTTCCAACTTATCGTATTGCAAAGTTGTCACAATTTTGACATAATAGACAGTATTCAGTAAATTATACGAGATATTCACACCTTATAATAAAATAGGCTTTGTGTTAGATAATTTTTCCCAACTATAGGTTAATGTATGTGTTCTGTGTATATTTAAGGTAAGTTGAGAAGCATCTGTAGTTTCTGTAATCTCAGTGCCAAACTTAATGTAAGGGATATAATGGAAGCTCAATAAATAACAGTTGGTATTTTCATTCATTCATTATAGAAACATATGTTTCTGATATTGTGTGCCAGGTTATATGTTATCTATTTCTATGTAACAGATTACCCCATAATTTAGTAGCTTAAAATAATAATAAATATTTATTGCCTCACACAGAGAGGTCAGGGATCTGGGAGTGGCTCAGCTGGGTGGTTTTGGCTCAGGGTCTCTTATGAGCTTGTGTTGAGACAGGCCGGGGCTGCTGTCATCTGAAAGCTCAGCTGGGGCTGGAGGCTCCACCTCAAAGATGGCTCCCTCACTTGGCTGTGAGCAGGAGGCCTCAGTTCCTTACTGTGTAAATCTCCCCAGAGGGCTCTTTGAGTGTCTTCATGAGCAGCTGGTTTCCCCAGAGAAGGTAATCCAAGTGAGAACAAGGTGGGGCTGTAATGTCGTTTATGACCTAAGCTCAGAAGTCACACACTGACACTTTTGCAATGTCCTACTAGTTACACAAGTTAGAACTATTTAGTGTGAAAGGTGGGAGACAAGAATCACTGGGCCATGTTAGAGGCTGGCTGCCACCCGGGGATGATATCAGACACTTAGATACATACTATTTCTAATCCTCATAGGACTTCTATGACTTGGTTTTAGACCTTCATTGAAAAATCCCCAAAGTGGTCAAGTACCCCTGCCAAGAGCAGATGATTCATTCACTAGAAGCCAGGACTCAAGGTCAGATCTGTCTAGCTCTAAAGCCACTCATAAAGTCGCATTGCCAGGTTCCAGTGCACGTATCTTTCGGGAGGGCCACCATTTACCCCACCCAGCCCCTGCAGCCCAGTGTCTCAGGACAGTGAGCAGAGAGCTGCCTCCAGAATGACACATGGACACACAAGCTAGCACCTTTGTGTGCAATGACTTACATGCTTTTCTGTATCACTCCAGAGTAAAGGCTTCGTTTAACAAGCTCTTTATCCCGTGTCTGTCCTCACACATTGGCTTCCATATGGAGCTGACATTTCTAGAGGTGATCTTAGAGAAAACATTCTAGATAAAATGAGGATGGCAGCTATGCCCAGCATGGGTCCCATCATTCCTGGCCTTTCTCTGTCTGTCTTTCTTTGTAACATGCCCGGTACTTTAGCACTTGGGCAGGTTTATTTTTTGCCCTTTGCTCAGCCTTCTCGCCCTGTCTTCTCCCCCACCTCACCCTCCACGTTTCCAGGAGCTGCTATTCTCTAAACCAGCAGTTCTCAACCTGCAGGTCACGACCACAGGAACTATATTAAAGGGCTGCGGCATTAGGAAGGTTGAGATCCACTGCTCTAAACCATAGAAACACCCTACTTTGTCTGGGGCAGCCCGGGATTACTCGGGTTGTTCTGACATGACTGCAAACAGCATCCTTTTCACTGTCAAGATGTCCCAGTTTGGACAATACTGTATTTGAACACTCTGCAGAGGGATGGCCTTTTGAATCAGAGTTCGTTAAACTTGAATAACATACAGGACTCCACTGAAAGGCACTGAAATTCCCTCCAAGACATTCTAAGTGTTTAACTACATCTATGATAAGACAACTTGAAATGCAAAAACATGAAACTAGATATAAAGTCACCATCCATCCCCAGAAACCTCCCCGCAGGCAGATAGCTCATCCAGGGACATCCCCAAGCAACAGCAAGCCCAGTAGCTGGTGCTCATCGGCATCTGTCTTGCCCTCCACGTAAGGGCTCTTCAAGGACAAAAGAGGCCTACAAACACCTTATCCCCTAGGGCAGTGGTGAGGTCCATGAAAACTCTCACCAAGTATGGTCTACGGAGGATTAGATGGGCTCACCCAGCTGCTTGGTCAACACCTACTGAGCACCTCCATTGTATCAGTCAGTAATGCCCACGTGATGCTGAGTAACAAACTTGCGAGTGGAAGCAGGGCCATTGGGAATAGGGGATCCCAAAGCCAAATGCTGGACCTGAAGCTGGTCCCATCAACACTGGGAGGCCCACAGAGTTCTACACGCTCATGGGGTGCACTCCAAGACAAAAGCATGAAATCCCAGCCTCAAGGCCAGCCTCTCTGTTCTGGCTGTTGTGCTTTACTCAGTCACAGCCCCTGGACTTTGGCAGACATGTATGGATTCTTTCCTGTTCCCTTGTACTCTCTGGCTCAGAAAGCTGTGGAAAGCCATCAGGGCCCAGAACATCCCTCACGTAGCCTAATATTCCTCGTGGCTGCTGATCCGACATCAAGTCACAGAATTTTTTAAGGCAGGCTTCTCCTTCCTGGTGAGAAGCTCCCCTGATGTAACAGCAGAAACAGACCCAGCGGCTTCCACCGGGAAGAAAGCGCTGAGGGCAAGTCAGACCTCGTGGCTCCTTCAAACACTCAGAGGCAACATTAATCTGGACTCTTGGATGACAGGCCCAGCGTCCCTTGCCAGGTAATTTGTAAGCTCTGTGGCCAGAAAGCATCTCCAAATGTAGAGACCTGCTCCCTGAAGCTTTCCAGCAGCAAGGCCAGGGCTGTAAGGCTGCGCCTTCTTCAGGACTTGCCTTTCTTTCAGCTACAAATTCAGCAGCAGCATTTAATAAGAAAAACAGAAGCTGCAGGAAGGAGGAAGCCCTGGAAACAATATAGAGTGCACAAGTCTTTAAGTTTCAGCTGCTCCCAGTCCGAGGACACCAGACACGTTCAAATGTGCACACGGCTCCCCTGGGAATGTTCTCTGCAAACCAGGGCTATGGGAGATCCGGGGGACCGGCTTCCCCTCTCTCCCCAACCTCTTTTTCTTCTCCCCGTTGTCCTGTTATGTCCTTCTCCTCCCCTGCCAGTTCTTTACTCCTCTTAGGGGACATCGCTCAAGCACTGTGGGTAGACTGTACAGCACTGAGGGGTAAATGCATCCTTGCTGAAGACACTGCCTGTCCCAGGGAAGAAGAATTAGTTACAACAACAACATTCCCATCTGTGGCTTGCCAATCACGTGCTGGGCGGTTCTAAACACTTCACAGTCATTAGTGAGTTCCTTTTCAAGACCGATTTCAGGAAGCAGATACTAAAGTCACACACACTCCCTCAATGCATGAGGCAGAAGGGGCAGAGCAGGAGGATTAGGAGAAGGTGTGAGACTAAAGGCCTAAAGGAGGAGACGGTAGGGACCAGGAGAGAAACGGAGAGAGCTTCTCTCTCCCCACTTGAATTCTCTCCCTCCACCAGGAGCTTTAGTGTTTTCTGTATTCTTTTCTGAGGGGTTGGGGGGGGTGGGAAATAATGTAATGAAGAATAATAAAATATATGTATTTAAAAGGAAAAAAAAAAGAATGCTGCTCTTTCCACTCTGACTTCTCTATCACATTGCCCTCCGTGCAGGTATTTGTGGGGCGTGGCTACGTGGAAATTATCTTGGTAATACATGTCCTCTGTGTTCAGTGGGACATATTCATATGGATCACAGCCACTTCCATGACTGTCCATCTCTGCCCAGGAATGCCTTCCGGAGTACCCCTATAGATCAACCGCCCAGCCTCGTGACCCAAACATTCAGAGCCAGAGGTCCAAAGAGAACAGAAGCTTGTGCTGCAGAGCCCCAGCCTAGATCTCCGTGAGGAGTGGAGGAGAGACAAGGTCTTAACGGTACAGAACCAGATGTAGTCTCCAGAAAACTCTCCCCACAGCTGATGGGCAAACTCCTAAGCAGAGTTTCACTTCTCAATGACACTTAATCAAGATGGAATTTCTCTCCCGTGGGAAGTATACTCAAGACTGCAAAAACTGCTGTGATAAATGCACCTCTGTTGGTGGAATCTCAAGAAATAGAGTTTATCAAGCCAGGGCGCAGACCCAGAGCACAGCTACAAACAGCAATTCACCTACCACCAATAATAAAAAACAAATCTCAAGCAAGCACCCCAGAGGAAAAACTGAATTACCTTCCTCTTCTCTCTGCTGAACGCTGAACATGATATTATAATATCCTTGTCATATGGAGAGGCAATCAAAGGATATGCAGACAAAGAATTTAGGAAAACGTGTGACTGAGGGGGTCTGGGCAGTTCACTAATGGAAACATTAGGGTATTTTTCTGGATTTTCCAGTATTTTTCAAATACTGGTGTTTCCAGTATTTGTCATCTCTTCAACTTTTATAATTTATAGTAAGTTCTTTCTTCATTCTACAAATATAGTCACTTGCAAGCATTATTTTGTATTCTCGATTTTGTATTATTTATCTCAAAATTGTTTCTGGTCTCAGAAAGCCTGGGGCTTCTGTAAGTGAGAACCACTCTGAAGGCTTGTGAGGCGCGGCCACAGAACCCCAGCTGCAGGTCGGTGGCGAGTCCCTGATTTGGTGACTTCATGAACAGTAATGTTTTCAAAAAAACAATTTTTGGAAAGGACCAATATTTGATCGCAAAATTAAAAACGAAAAAGCCAGAGCCCAGGTGTGGTGGCTCAGGCCTGTAGTCCCCACACTTAAGGGGGCCTAAGCAGGAGGATTATGTGAGGCCACGAGTTCAAGACCAGCCTAGACAAAGTGGCAAGACTCTGTTATTACAAAAATTAAAAAAATTAATGAGATATGGAATATTTTGGTGTTCAGGAAAAGCTAAGACATGAGGATCACTTGAGCTCAGGAGTTCAAGGTTGCAGTGCTCTATGATTGGGCCATTGTTCTCCAGTCTAGGCAACAGAGCAAAACCCAATTTCTCAAAAAAATAAAATGAAATGAGAAACTTAAAGCAACCACATCTGTAATGGTTCTTTTTTTTTTTTTTTTGAGACATTCTGTCATTCTGTCACCCTAAGTAGAGTGCCATGGCATCATAGCTCATGGCAATCTCCAACTCTTGGACTAAAGCAATCCTCTTGCCTCACCCTCCCAAGCAGGTAGGACTACAGGCGTGGACCACCATGCCTGGCTAATTTTTCTATCTTTAGTAGATACAGGTCTCGCTCTTGCTCGGGCTGGTTTTGAACTCCTGAGTTCAAGTGATCCCCCCACCTCAGCCTCCCAGAGCGCTAGGGTTACAGGCGTGAGCCACTGTATTCAGTCCATGTTATTTTCTTCATTTTTAGATAGTGCTTACACAGAAACATACTAAAGTGTTTATGGATGAAATTGTATCATGTTCACACTTTGTTTTAAGCTAATCCAACAGAGTATGCAGGTAGGAGTAAGAAGGAGGTTAGATGAAATAAGATTGGTCATTTGTTAGTATTTGTGGAAGTTGCCTGCTAAGTACATGGGGCTCTACCATGGGGTTCTGCCACTGTTCTACTTTTGGAGATGTTGGCCATTTTCACAATAAAAGGGGTTAGAGTTAACCAGATCGCTTTGAACTCACCGTTACTTTCTTCTTCCTCTTCTAGGGACACTGTCTAGAGGCACTCAGAATGGTGCAGCGTACAACACACCATTGCAGGGGTCCCTACAATGCAGCCTCTAACAAAACCAGGCTGTCCCAACCCCCAGGTAACAGAACTGTTTACCTTGATACCAAGAAGGTTGAGAAAGCACCAGAATCTGCATGTGGCACACGCCCAGGCAGACTCCGAGGGGTTCATGCGTGAGATCTAAAGTTCTCATGAGCTTGTCTAAACAAAATAACATGTTCGCAGAGCCCGTGGGGATTCCACGTGTGCTAAGCATGTTCGCGACAGGATCAAGCATGCATTCCTTATCAAGGAGCAAAAAATAGGTGTGAGGCTCGGTGTCTGTGGCTCAATGGGCTAAGGCGCCAGCCACATACACCTGAGCTGGCGGGTTCCAATCCAGCCTTGGCCCGCCAAACAACAATGACGGCTGCAACCAAAAAATGGCCGGGCGTTGTGACCCGGCGCCTGTAGTCCCAGCTACTTGGGAGGCAGAGGCAGGAGACTGGCTTGAGCCCAGGAATTGGAGTTGGTGTGAGCTGTGATGCCACAGCACTCTATCCAGGGTGACAGCTTGAGGCTCTGTCTCAAAAAAAAAAAAAGGGTGTGAAAGTGTTGAAAGCACAAGCAGAGTCAGAAAGCTAAATAGTAAAACAAAGCTTTTTTGAGTAATAAAATTTAAAAGGCTAAAAACAAAAAGTTAACCAGACTGATGACTCCATACTGACCTCAGAGTCAAAGCAATAGACATACTCTTATCTGACAATGCGAATGTTACTTTCTTTACATTACTATTATTACTATTGCTTAATATTTTGATGCAGCAATCGTCTGATTTCTTTTCTGAATGTATTTATCTTCGTTCATTCTTTACGAGGTTCTTGTTTCTAGTCCTGCTCTTAAACATTGTTATTGTTATCAAATTTTAAGCCTTTTTATTTCTGTTAATGTGAAAAGTGGAAACCTGATAAACACATGTATATGTAAAAAATAAAATAAATAAAATAAAATGCAAACAAAGAAAAAAAAGTTAACCAGATCTAGCACACCCATAATTTCATGAAAGGAAGGGAGAGTGAGTACTCCAAAAGTCTGGAGGCCGTCATTGCCATCCTTTATATTGAGTGAATCTAACCAGATGGAAAACTCACTATAACATGCTTATTTTTTTTATTATCGCTATTTCATAGTCAATCAGTGAAAATTTAGCCCAAGCTATTCAGGAATGACCTGTGTGGGGGTGGGGTCAAGTTGACAGTTACTCTCAAACAATCCAGAAAAAAAAGTTTGTAAGTTTATGGTGTGTGTGCACGCATGTACACATGTGTGTTACAAAACTGGGGTTGACCTTGGACTTGGCCCATGCACTTCACTGTGAGTGTCACATAACCTACCCAAGACCTCAATTTCTTTATCTAAAAAACAGGTATCATAATATACACACAAATATCACACAGTTTGTGCATACATCCTCCACATTGATGGATGAATTGGTACAACGCCTAGAGAGGACAGTTTGGTGCTATCTTCTCAAATTTTACACGCCTTTACCATGGCCCAGCAGTCTCAGTTCCCGGAATTTATACAATCCTGCATGAGACATTCATGGCAATATGCTTCTTTTCATTACAAACCCTAGACCTACCCCCAGTGTTCATCTATAGGAGACTAATTAAATGACAGTAGCACCATACAATGCAGCTGTGAACACAACCCAGAAAGGTATACATTAATCTGAAAAAAATCTCCAATATAAATTGTTCAATAAAAAAGAGTAGGCAGGCTGGGTGCTGCGGCTCGTGCCTATAATCCCAGCATTAAGGCAGGAGGAATGCTTGAGATCAGAAGATTGAGACCAACCTGAGCAAGGGAAAGACCCTCATATCTACCAAAAATAAGAAAAACTAGCCAGATATGGAGCAGGCTCCTGTAGCCCCAGCTACTCAGGAGGCTGAGACAGGAGGATGGCTTCAGTGAGCCCAAAGAGTTTGAGGCTGCTGTGAGCTATGATGGTGCCAGGGCACTCTACCCAGGGTGACAGAATGAGGCTTTGCTTAAAAAAAAAAAAAAAGAAAAAGAGGTTCAGCGCCTGTGGCTCAGCGGGCTAAGGCGCCAACCACATATACCTGAGCTGGCGGGTTTGAATCCAGCCCAGGCCTGCCAAACAGCAGTGATGGCTTCAACCAAAAAATGGCTGGATGTTGTGGTGGGCGCTTGTAGTCCCAGCTACTTGGGAGGCAGAGGCAGGAGACTCGCTTGAGCCCAGGAGGTTGCTGGGAGTTGTGATGCCACAGCACTCTATCCAGGGTGTCAGTTTGAGGTTCTGTCTCAAAAAAAAGAAAGAAAGAAAGAAAAAGAACATTCATAGCATATGGTACAAAAACAAGTGGAGGTGGTCCAGGCATAGTGACTCACATCTGTAATCCCATTATCTGGGAGGCCAAGGTGGGTGGATGGCTTGAGTTCAGGAGTTCAAGACCAGCCTGAGCAAGAGCAAGACCCTGTGTCTACTAAAAATCGGAAAACTAGCCGAGTGTTGTGACGGGCCCCTCTAGACCCAGCTCTTCAGGAAGCTGGGAGGCTGGAGGATCACTTGAGCCCAAGAGTTGGAAGTTGCTGTGAGTTATGACACCATGGCATTCTACTGGGATAACAAAGTAAGACTCTGCTTCAAAAAAAAATAGTGGAAGTCCCGATTCTTGCTATTACCACCATCATTTTAGTAGCATTATCCTCTGGATCTCCAATACAGGAGCATCTGAAATGTGACAAGCCCAAAGAAAGATGTGCTTTCAGGGTCAAATATTAAAGAGTTAGTAAGAAGAAAAGACAGCAAATAATCACAGAAACAATTTTTATACTGATTACACATTGAACTGAGAATATTTTTAATAGATTGTTAAGCTGGGTGCAGCAGCTAACACCTGCAATCCTAGCTTTTTGGGAGCCTGAATTAGGTAGATCCCTCGAACTTGAGAGCGAGACCCCACCTCTATTAAAATAGAAAAGCTAGCTGGGTGCTGTGGCAGGCACCTATTGTCCCAGCTACTTGTGAGGCTGAGGCGAGAGGATCACTTGAGCCCAAGAGTTTGAGGTTGTTGTGAGCTATGATGATGCCACAGCACTCTTGTCAAGGTGACAGAGTGAGACTGTCTCAAAAAAATAAATTGCGTGAAATAAGACACTATTGCAATTAATTTCACCTGTTCCTTTTTACTTTTTTAACATGCCTACTAGGAAACTTTAAATTGCCTGTGTAGGTGACATTTGTGGCTTGTACCATATTTCTATCAGAGAGGGACTTGTCCATTTATGTTTTGTTAAGATAGCAAGTGAATAAATATCCTAGGACAATTGTATACTATATGACAAGGACAGGGAGGAGAAGAACCAGTGAAAGCAAAAGCAAACGCCCTTCTTCATCAAGACCACCAGGTGTTGTCACCGTGGGCACACACGAGAACTCTAATTTCACCAATTTAAATGTTCTCTCAATTACGATCAGCAATTGCTCAGTGTGAAGATTAGGTGTCTATGTCTTTCACACTAGATCGTCTGGAGTAGTTCAAGTGCAGCTGCCTATAAGGGAAAGTGCTCACCTTCCTATTTGTGAAAGCAGAAAGTTCTCCAGAATCCCATCCCGAAAAAAAAATTTTTTTTTCAGCTCAGCAAATGAATCCACTCGACGACATGTGTTCCACGTTGTGGAACGACACGGTATGAGAGAAAGAACTTTGGAGTCAGACAGATCTGAACTCAAATTTGGGCTCTCTTTTAGTTTTCCAGGGCTCCTGTAACAAAATGCCACAAGTGGGTGGCTTAGACAACTTTATTGTCTCACAGTTCACAAGGTTTGGAGTTCAAAGTCAAGGTGTTAGCAAAGATTGGTTTCTTTCTTTCCTTTTTTTTTTAAGACTTTTTTTTTTTTATAATTTTATTGAATCATAATTCTGTACATTGGTGCAATCATAGGGCACGATTCATATACATTCAGAAATGTTTTGATCGTACTGTTTACAGTTAGCCTTCATGGCATTTTCTTGATCACTATATAAAGACATTGATACTCTACATTTAATAAGTTTCCCCAGTACCCTGCTAAGATGCACCGTAGGTGTGATCCCACCAATTGCCCTCCCTCCACCCATACTCCCCTTTGAATACTTTGGGAAAACGTGATGAGGACGAACTGCTTCTAAAATGCTATTAAATTAAGTGTGGGTGGAAAAATCATTAGACTAAAAAAAGACTGTAGTTAGATAGATTCTCAGGTGGTTTTAGGTTAGGTCTTCATTCCACTTTAAAGAAAGCAAAATTTGAAATCAATTGTAGATAGCTCATTATGGGTGTGGACAATTTAGGAAAGAGAACAGATTACTTTGTAAGCAGTTCCGTGTTCAAAGATAAGACCTTGGCCCTATGTTAAAATATTATTATTGATAGAAGAGCATTTATTAGCTGGTTTGAAATTTGGGAGAAATGTATTGCTTTGGGGAGTATTTGTTGCTTTTTGACTTTTTAACAATAACCTATCTGGCAGGGGAAAGGCAATATATCATTGTGGTTTTCATTTGCATTACCATGGCCATTTGTCTATTTTCTTCGGAGAAAGTTCTGCTCATGTCTTTTGCCCACTTTTTTATGTTTTGTTTCCTGTTGATTTGTTTAAATTCTTAGCAGATTTTGCATAGTAATCCTTTATCATATGTGCAGTTTGCAGATAATTCCTTCTACTTTTTATACTCTTTGCTGTGTTGATTATTTCTTTTGCTGTACATAAGTCTTTGAATTTAATCAAGTCCCACTCATTTATTATTATTGTTGCTGTGTATGTCTTTGGGGCCTTAGTATAAATTCTTTGCTTAGGCCAATATCTGGAAGAGTTTTTCTTACATTTACTTCTAGAATTTTTGTGGTTTCATGTATTACTTGTAAGTCTTTTAAGCATCTCGGATTAATTTTTTTATTATATCATATACACATAGATCAGGTACACATTAATGCGTTGGGAGTACAATGTGCTAATTTTATATGCAATTTAAAATGCTTAGATCAAATTAGTTAATATAAGGTTTCAGCTCATTTACTTAATTATTGTGTTAAGACATTTATATTCTATACTTAGTACATTAATTTTTATTAGTGCTGAGAGACAGGGGTCCAGTTTCATTCTTCTGAATGTGGCTATCCAGTTTACTCAGCATCATTTATTGAAGAGAACTTTTTTTTTTTTTGAGACAGAGCCTCAAGCTGTCACCCTGTATAGAGTTCTGTGGCATCACAGCTCACAGCAATCTCCAATTCCTGGGCTCAAGCGAGTCTCCTGCCTCCACCTCCTAAAGTAGCTGGGATTACAGGCGCCCACCACAATGCCTGGCCATTTTTTGGTTGCAGCCATCATTGTTGTTTGGCGGGCACAGGCTGGATTCAAACCCTCCAGCTCAGGTGTACGTGGCTGGCACCTTAGCCCATTGAGCCACAGGTGCCGAGCCTGAAGAGAAATTCTTTACCATAGTGTATGTTGTTTGCTTTGCTGAAGATCAGTTGGTTGTAAGCAGATGGTTTATTTTTTAATCTGGTTTCTCTGTTCTATTCCATTCATCTATGTCTTATCTTTTATACATGTACCAGTCCTCTGCTTTATTGGTTACTATAGCTGCATGGTATAATTTGAAGTCTGATAATGTGAAGCTTCCAGATTTATTTTTCTTGCTTAAATTGCTTTGGCTATTTAAACTCTTGTTTGATTCCAAATGAGATACAGAATTGTTTTTCTAAATCTGTAAAATACAGTGTTGGTATCCTGATGTGAATTCTGTTTAATGTGTAAATCATTTTGGGCTGTCTGGATACTTGAACAATGTTAGTTCTATCAAGCCATAAGCATGAGATATTTTTCCATTTGTTTGTGACATCTGCAATTTGTTTCCTCAAAGTCTTTTAGTTCTCCTTGTGGAGATCTTTTGCCTCCTTGGTTAGGTATATTCCTAAGTATTTTTTTTTTTTAAGTTACTGTGAATGACATTGAGTTTTTGATTTGACACTCAGCTTTATTGTTATTTATATATAGAAATGCTACTCATTTCGGTGCACTGACTTTTATGATCTGAGACTTTGCTGAATTTGTTTAGCACTTCTTTTGGTGGAGTCCTTGGGATTTTCTAGATACAAGATCATGTGGTCAGTAAAAGTGATAGTTTGATCTCCTCTTTCTTGATTTGGATACCTTTTATTTCTATCTCTTGCTTACTTCCTCTGGCTAGTACCATGTTGAATAGACGTGCTGGTCGTGGGAACCCTTATCTTGTTTCAGTTCTTAGAGGAAATACTTGCAACTTTTCTCCATTCAGTACGATGATGGCTGTGAGTTTGTCATATATGGCTTTTTATAATTTGAGGCATAATTTGTGTATGTGTAGAGTGTTGAGAGTTTTTATCATGAAAGGGTGATAGATTATGTTGAATGCTTTTTATGGATCTATTGAAATAATTACATAATCTTGTTTTTACTTCTTTTTATGTGGTGAATCACAGTTTTGATTTGAATTTGCTGAGCCATGCTTGCATCCCTGGGATAAAACCCACTGATAATAGTGAATTATTTTGTTGATGTGCTATTGAATTTGGTTTAGTGGTATTTTGTTGAGGATTTTCGCATCTATATTCATATGGAATATTGGTCTATAGATCTGTTTTGTGTTCTTTCCTATCTTTTGTATCAAGATGATATTGGCTTCACAGAATAAGTTAAAGAGGATTCCTTCCTTCTTGATGTTACACAATTATTCCCATAGTATGGAAATTAGCTCTTCTCTATAAAGACCTATAGGTCTGGTAGAATCTACCTTTGAATCCATATGGACTGAGGCTTCTTTTCTTGAGAATTTTTTATTACTATTTCAATTTTCCAGTTTGAAGAATAATTTGATTTCTATCCTAACTTCATCATTGATCCAAGGATTGTTTAGCAGTACTTTGTTTTGATTTCCATGACCTTGTGTAGATTTATGTTTTTCTTGGAATTTATTTCCAGTTTAAGCCTACCATGATCTGAAAAGATCCACAGTATTATTTTAACTTAATTGAATTTGTTGAGGCTTAAGATACAATCAATATTGAAGTATGTCCTGCGTACTGATGAGAAGAATGTGCTTTCAGTAGTTTGGGGGCAGAATGTTCTGTAAATGTGTGTTAGGTCCATTTGTTCTATAGTGCCATTTAAGTCCAGTGTCTCACAGCACTCACTTTCCAGTGCAATGTCATTACACAGACTCTGACTCCAAGGAGCATCCTGATCACATCAGAAGTCTTTGGTGGCATTGAGGACCCCTGGCAGCTTGGGCTGCAGTGCCTGTATGGGGAGTGGGGATCCGCAGGGCTCTCTCCTTCTGTCCCTTGCCATGTGTAGATGCCTCCCCTAGGTACCTTATAATCTTTTAGAATGAATTGCCCTGCCACATTCACCTCCACTCTGAGTGTCCCCATTGCTTCTTCCATGTTTCCAAGCAGGCCCATTTGTAGGTGGGCATCCACCTGTAATTTTCTGTCCTCTTCTTGAGAGTGTCATGGGCTACTCCTAATCTGCCATCTTGCTCCTCCCCTCCCACTTTGTCTTTGATGCAGATCAATTTCCAATGGACTCAGTTATACTATATTTTTTAAAATAGGCAAAATAACCTCAAATTACTTTTATGAAATTATTTTCCAATTATTAGTGGTTTATGGAATCACTACCGATTTTTGTACATTCATTTTGTATCCTGCAACTTATACTGATTTTATTTATGAAACCTGAGAGTATTGGGTGCAGTCTTTAAGTTATTCTATATATAAGACCATTTTATCAGCAAAAAGGAACAATTTGACTTTCTCTTTTCTAATGTGGATGCCTTTATTTGACATATATTATTAATCAATTCATTAAATCCTGTCATAAAGAAAAGGGATTAATGACATTTAAGAAATACTTGTTATATATCTATGTTAGTTTAAGTTACTATTCCTATAAAAAGACAACCAAAATATCATGTGGCTAATTATCATTTTTCATATTCTACATTATCAGAATCTAAATTATGAATTTCCTTTTATTTCTACATATATCAGATCACTTAGCTGCTATTCAAAATTGGTAAACATTTTGAAAGTTTTATGCTATAAACATGAGGTTGTCCTGGCACAGCTGTCTTATATTGTTCCTCTTGATACAGTTTGCTCTGGCCTCAATTGCCACTTTCAGTTTCTATCTGGACTCAGTCTTCTGACATTTGTTTCTTACTAGACCTTTTCCAGTTCTTGCACTCTGTTCATGTCCTTTCCAGTTCTTGCACTCTGTTCATGTCCTTAATCTGGTTCAGCCATTTCTGTTAAGAATTAGAAATATTCTTCAGGTTGGCTCCTATGAAGAGCTTTGTCTTGATGACCTGATTTGGATTCTTACTTTTGCTTTTATGACCCACACCTTGCACTTTGACCTGACGACCAGATTTTGAGTAGTAGCTGAGTGCTGTTTATGCTTGGGGCTATCCTCTACTCTTCTGTAGCCTGGCTGGTGGTAACTTTTCCAGCTCTAGCTCTGCGCCATCCCTTCATAACTGCTAAACGTAAATGCACAGAATTTTCAGGGACCTGAAGTGCCTCAGAATATAACTATTATTCATTGTTTTCTGATCTCATTTGCCTTCTCTTTGTACTGTTCTGCTATATTTATTTTTTCCCATTCATTTTTGTTTATCAGCCCATATTTCTGAATCTAAATGATTCCCTCTTGTCATTTCTAAACTGCATTGCATCCATTATACACTAAAATTTTTATCAGTTTGTATTGTATATAGTTGTATATAATAGAAAAACCAACTAATATTTCCTTAACTAAATAGTAATTTGTCATTAATTTTTCTCTACTATGAGAAATCTGAAGTTAATAGATCCAGAATTGGTGTATTTGCTGAATATTACCAACGGCAACCCAGAATCCTATCTAATCAACTCACTCCAATAACTTGCTTCTTTCCTTTAGGTGGCATGATGACCACTTTGTTTTTGTCAATGTTTTAGCCTCTTACTTGCATAAAGTACAACTTTTATGACTATGAACTTTCAAAACCTTCTTTATGAAGGTACAGTTGATACACAATAAGCTATATATATTTAAAATTAAAAAAATGATAGATGTAGACCTATATGTATACAAACATAAAACTTTCACCATAATCAAACTATTTAATACACCTGTTACTCTGGAGAGTTTCTTTAGGTTTCTTTATATCCCTTTCCTTTTGGCTGAGTTGTAGGTATAATTATCTTAAGAAATGGTTACCGTGATTTATTTAACACTTTATTAGAATATATTTTGTATTATAATATAAAATAAGATATATTTCAGTATATTTATTTTAAATATTAATGCTTTATAATCTCATTTCCAAAGTCACTGGTATTATATAAAAGTTCTGGTTGCCCTACATCCTCATTACATGGCATGGTCAATCTTTTTAGATTCTAGTGTAATATTTTGTCATTGTGATTTTAATTTGTTGTTGCCTAATCAATAGTGATGTTGTGTATGTTTCTGTGATGATTCACCATTCTTATATCTTCTTTGCAAAAGCATCTATTAAGATATTTTCCCCATTTTATTGGATTATTTATTTTCAAAATAATTAATTTTATATTTTGAACACAAGCCCTTAGACATATAATTTGTCAATATTGTCTTTCAGTCTATAGTATAAATTTTGATTCTTTCATCATTGTCTTTTGCAGATCAGAATTTTTTAAATTTTAACAAGTCCCAAGTTTATCAATAAGTATCAATATACTGTGCCTTTGATAGCAAAGAGACTTTGTTTATCCCAAGGTCACACAGATTTTATCCTGTATTTTCTTTTAGAAAGTTTTGGTTTTAGGTGTTAGGTTTAGGTCTATGATCCATGTTGTTCCTTTAAAATCTGATAAGGGGTATGGGTTGATATCCTTTTCTTTTATGGAGACATCCAATTTGTTCCAGTATCATTTATTTAAAAGACTATTCTTCTCCTACTGATTGACTTTGTACTTTGTCTGAAAAATTATTTGATTATATACATTTGAGGCTATATCTGCATTTTTTTCTCTTTTTCATTGAGCTATTAGTTTATCTTTGTCAATATCACACTATCACCAACTTGATTGCGATTGATTGAAATCAAGTAGTGCTAGTTCTTCCACCTTGTTCATTTTCAAAGTTGTCTTCCATATTATAAGCTTTTAATTTCCATACCAATTTTAGAATCAATTTGTTTACTTCTGCAAGAAAAACTACTGAGTTTTTGTTGAAAATTTTACTTATTTATTTAAAAATATTAAGGAGATGCAAATGTATTTGTTGCATGAATTAATTGTTTAATGCTGAAGTCAGGACTTTTAGCATGCCTATCACGAGAATAGTGTACATGGTACCCAATAGGTGTGTTTTTATTCCTCAGTCCCCCCTTCACCTCCCATCTTCTTAGTTTTCAATGTACTTTATAGCACTATGCGACCACCCGTTCCCATTGTTTAGCTTTCACTTATTAGTGATAACACATAGTTTTTGTTTTTTTATTCCTAAAATCTTGCATTTACATAATGTTCTCCAGCTCTATCAAGTTGCTGCAAATGATATTATTTCATTATTTTTTATGGCCAAGTAGTACACCATGGTATACACCACGTTTTCTTTATCCACTTGTCAGTTGATGGGCACTTAGTTTGAGTCCCTATCTTTGCAGTTGTAAATTGTGCTGTAGTAATCGTTGGGCCCAGGTATCTATTTGATGTAATGATTTCTTTGCTTACAGGTAGATACCAGTAGTGGGATTTATGGATCAAATGATAGGTCCACTTTTATTTCTTTGAGAAATTACAATACTGTTTTCCATAGAGCAGTGGCTTTCAACCTTCCTAATGCCTTGACCCTTTAATACAGTTCCTCATGTTGTGATGACCCCCAACGAAAATAACTTTACAGTTGGAGGTCACCACAACATGAGGAACTGTATTAAAAGGGTCACAGCATTAGGAAGGTTCAGAACGACTGCCATAAAGGATGTACTAATATAGAGTCCTGAAACTGTATAGCATTCCTTTTCGCATCCATGTAAACAGCTATTTATTTTATTTTATTTTATTTTTATTTTTTTGAGACAGAGCCTCAAGCTGTCACCCTGGGTAGAGTGCTGTGGCATCACAGCTCACAGCAATCTCCAATTCCTGGGCTCAAGTGAATCTCTTGTCTCGGCCTCCCAAGTAGCTGGGACTACAGGCACCTGCCACAATGCCTGGCCATTTTTTGGTTGCAGCCATCATTATTGTTTGGCGGGCCCGGGTTGGATTCGAACCCGCCAGCTCAGGTGTACGTGGCTGGCGCCTTAGCCCGCTGAGCCACAGGAGCCGAACTCTATTTTTTTTTTTAATTTTTAATAATGGCCATACTACTGAGACCTTTGTTACATGCCTTGATTGGACATTTGCAGTTCTTGGAACTGTCAAAGCCTCATTGCTCTGATGACAAATTTATCTCAAAATTTTATATCTACTATGTTAGATGTCATTGGACATTTTTCTTGTAATAAAATTTTTGTGGGAAAAATGAAGAAAATCTCTGGTGACCTCCAACTCAAAAAAATATATAAGTAGACTATTGGGGGAAATGGCACTTTCTATACAGTGACATGTTATTGTGATCAGGCATTAAAACAGATCTCATAGCATTTAGCATCCATCACCAGTGTCTGGCTAATTAACTAAATTCTTATTTCTTGAATGTGGGAAATTGTAAATGACTTGCTAACTGGGAGACAGAAAAAGTGTGCTGTGCCTTTAGTTCAAATATTTGAGTTACTGTTATCATTCATATCAGTGAACCCACATAATTCAAACAGGCAAGTGCTTTTTTATATTTTATACACAGTCAAAATGTTCGGTATTAGGATTTTTATGTCTTATTCCTCAAGTGTTGTTAGTCTTTCATAAATGTAATAATGTTATCCTTCTCATAAATGTGTCTGGCACTTAATTAAAAGCTGGTGACTAATGTATCAGAAAAGAAGGAGAAGCAATAGTCGGAAAGGTAAAGTGTTGTGGAATAAGAAACAATGACTTTCAAATCTCAGCTCCACGATGAACTTCCTTACTCATAGTTAGATTTTGGATCAGGGTTATGATCATGTCATTAACCTCCTAAGTTTAAGTTTCCTTGTCTGTAAAATGTGAATGATAATGTGATGGATCAGGGGTGGGTGCTAATTATCATCATGGCATGCTCAACAGGGGTCATCCTCAAAAAACTGATGCAATATTACTTGATACTACAGTGTGATAACACTTGGCAAGGAGAGTTTGGATATGTGAAAAAATTCATTTTTTCTCTTTCAATTTGAATATCTGCCTGACTACAAAATTATGCATACTATGATGAGCTTTTCTGTCACACTTTAAGAGTTTTCTTTTATGGGAACAAAACTGTTAGAGTGTAGAGAGAGTGTTCAACAAATTGGGATTGTTAAGTAATTTCACCAAATGAATTGAGAGGTTTATGTGGTGGAGAGGAAAACATGAGTGGTTTAGAGAAGCAAAGATCAGTAAGAAGGTAAATCAAGAGAGAAAATAGGAGTATTCACTATAAATCCTCTTTGTTTTTGTTTTTTCCCATATTAAAAAATATCATATCAAATGAATTAATGTATGTGTGATGTGTATGTATGAGTGTGTGTACGAGTGTATTTGTGGGGTTTTGTGTGAATGCATGTTCACGTATTTAGAAAAGGATAAAGATACACTGATTCATTTTTCACCCCTTAACTAATCTTCCTGTCCCCTTTCTTTGTTTCTCATCTATCTAAAGGCCTGGCCCATAATATGCCCATTTATAGGTATGTGAACATGAAGATTCAGCCCAACTCTGAAATGACAACCACAGTATCATGTTGGGGACATTTTAAACCGAGGAGAGGGCTTTTAGTTCTGATTGTAAGTATTCTGATTGCTTGCTGCCGAGATGAAATTCTATCTGTGCTACCCTTGACATAAACTTCCAGGGATTGTGCAAAATATAGCTTTAGAACTCCAAAAGGAAAACTTCTTAGACATAACAGTTATGTGCATTTAGAGGTAAGAAATTGTTAATTCAGTTATAAAATGTGTTCATTGGAGTAAGATATAAATTTTGAGTTGTTCTTTGTTTCTCAAGCAAAGGGCAAGGGTTTATATATATGAGAGCTATAAACCATATTTAGTTTAAATGTAATGGGTTTGATTAACTCTTTCCATTTCTCAAAACCTTTTTGTACCGTAAAGAAATGTAAGCATTGGGGCATGAAATTTAGATACAGTCAAATGATTTTACACATTTAGCTAAGATTCTGGCTTAGAAATTGCACAAAACAGATGAGCTTGAGGCCATAATATTCCTAAGCATACTGGGAATATTTTGATAGCTATTATGTGTTGAATAATTTTGAGCCCTCTTTTCTCTCTTTGAATCCAGGCAATTCAAATGCTATATCTAACAACAAATATAATTTTAGATATCACATTAATGAAGTCATATCTTTAAAAAATAGAAATATTAGCTGACCTAAAACTATTTAAGAGACATGAAAATACATTTTATATTACTTTCTGAAATTCAAATCTTCTTCATTTGGAGGCCAATGACTACAGAAATTTTACCGAGTAGCTCATGGTTATGGCTTTTCCATCCCCAACCCACCCTCTTCCTCTTTTTCTGAACCACCATTTTCTGAACCATTCATTGGTGAATGGACCACCATAAAACCTTTACCTCTTCTTTAAAATACTATGCCCATGTTTACAAGTAAATTAAACACTCTTATAGGCTTACTGGTAACTGTTTGAGGGTATCACCACCTGCAGTAAATCCTTAGAGAAATGAGTTGCATGTGAGATGTGAGTTACAGTGAAACCTGCTTTTGCATTTCTGATTTTTAATGGTCAAAAGTAGGAGGGATAATCAATTAAAAAAAAAAACTACATTTATGTAAATTTTTATGTGTATTTCCTTCTCTTCTGTGGTTAATGATACCATGTTCCTGACACTAAACTTGATTTCCATAATCTGAATTTCTCATGATTAAGGATTTAGAATGTTCAGTGGCTACTTTGGCCTATCCCATAAACCTAGACTTCCACTTGTGATGGAAAGTACAAGAAAGTTTTAAATAATGTGTGCTAGACATGCCTGATGTTATTCTTTTAATCTCTTTTGATAAGTCACTAGAGGAGAAAAATGAAGACAGCACCATCTTTTTTGACTACAAGTCTACAAAATATTATAAGCAATATTTCCACATCCAAGTGGGCAAATACAGAGGCAATTAGCCCTTTCCCCCTCATGATGGCAAGAAGCTTAGACAGATGAGGCAGGGAAAAAAATGAAGAATGCCTGAATCATAGTTTACCTTTTTTGGAATGATATCTTATTCATAAAATCATCCCCAAAGGATTTTATTCCCAAGATATTTTAAATCTAATGGATCCCAAACTTTCCTAAACCAAATGGTATTTATGTAAATTTCTCTGAAGAAAGTTAACAAAGGGTCATACAAAAATAACAGGCCTTTATTCTTGTTAAGGAATCTTATAAAGAATAAGGAATTATTAAGGAATAATGATTTTGCTTGTCCTCAATTACCTTTAGGCAGCACTATTTCTGTATGTAAAAATATCAGTTTTTTTTTTTTTTTTTTTTTGAGACAGAGCCTCAAGCTGTCGCCCAGGGTAGAGTGTCGTGGCATCACAGCTCACAGCAACCTCCAATTCCTGGGCTTAAGTGAGTCTCCTGCCTCCGCCTCCCAAGTAGCCGGGACTACAGGCGCCCGCCACAACACCCGGCCATCCTTGTTTGGGTTGCAGCCATCATTGTTGGTTGGCGGGCCCAGGCTGGACTCGAACCCACCAGCTCAGGTTTACATGGCTGGCGCCCTAGCCCGCTGAGCCACAGGCGCCGAGCCAAAATATCAGTTTTAATGGAGGAATGGCCACTATAAAAATAAGACCATAGGTTCGGCGCCTGTGGCTCAACGGGCTAAGGCGCCAGCCACGTACACCTGAGCTGGCGGGTTCGAATCCAGTCCCAGGGCCTGCCAAACAACAATGACAGCTGCGACCAAAAAATGGCCGGGCGTTGTGGCGGGCGCCTGTAGTCCCAGCTACTTGGGAGGCGGAGGCAAGAGACTCACTTGAGCCCAGGAATTGGAGGTTGCTGTGAGCTGTGATGCTATGGCACTCTACCCAGGGTGACAGCTTGAGGCTCTGTCTCAAAAAAAAAAAAAAATAAGACCATAGAATAAGTTCTCCACATATCAAGACATTGTTAAAATTCCTTCTCTAGCAAAGCAAAGTGAATTTCACCTGATTACAAAGCTAAGGAGTATTGGCTTAAACAATAACCAGTTCAATTTTATTCTTTGAATTCAGGATGTTACAAATAGTATATGTCCCCGTAAGTGTTGAAAGAGGACAGACCTTTGTTTTGCCTGGTTTCACTGAAATTAGTTTATCCATATCCATTATTTCTAGATTTCTGGAAAACCGAAGGATATTTGTTGATTTTTTTTTTTTTTTGCCCACACTGGAAAAAAAGAAAAAAAGGCAGATGAAATAATCTGAGTTTAACTCATGTTGAACTTTGAGTTGTTTTCTATTCTTACATTTGTATATGGGTTTCTTTGTTCTTTTGAGAAGTCACAAGAACGAATAATGAATTGATTCTGTCATACTTTGAAACTATGAATTTAAAGGAATGAGACCATTATCTTTTGTTTTTAACATGTCAAATTATTCATCATTCTCTCTTTACTTTCCATGCATGCTGGCTGCTGAGAGTATATGGTATTCCAAGCGACAATTTCTGCTGAAGTACTCTTTTTTATTTATTTATTTATCTTTATTAAATAGCTGCGTACATTAGTGCATGGATTAATAAATTGAAGTACTCTTTTTCAAATTATGGCAATTCTGGATAATGTGGTCTTTGATTGATATGTTAATTAACTCTATGTCCAACAGACATAAAGATGTTTATGTCCAACACTTTGCTCTAAGAACGAATATAAACAGATAGAATCAGTAAAAGGATTTATCACCTACTTTGATAATTAGTGTATTTCTGGAAAACAGTCTTCCTAAGGATAATTTCTTACAGACATAAAATAACATAAACTAAGCTATAGTTTGTCCCAGAGGATTCAAAATCCTATGAAGGAAGAGTTGGATTCTGCATAGTTCTTGGTGCTACACTCCTCTTCTTCATTTTAGAATCAATAGAAAAACTAACATCTCTTCTCTAGAAATGAGTTGGCACTTTATCCTTGGACAAAGACATCTGCTAAGGCTGAGCAAAGCTCTGTCCCTTTTTACATGTAAGCTGCATGTGAAATGTCGTTTTGCCCTAGAGTGGATCCAAAAGTACTCGTACTGACCACTTGCTAGGCATGTATGGTACCAGAATAAAAAAAAAAATTGTAAAACACATAGTTTCTACTTCTACAGGTAAGGAGAGGGAAGTGCCCTACTCCATCCCAACATCAAATAAAATTCTACTTGGGTTTGTAAGATGGTGGGGGATACAGAACAAGCTACTGGCCTGGAGACTAGAAAGACAGTGGAATACAGAAAGTCATACTTATCAGAAGGGAGACTCATCATCAGAAACCAGTGTGGGACTGGTGCCAGGGTAGGGAAAATGCGACATGTAAGTGACTATGGCTGGAGACTCGGCATGGACAGTTTAAAAGTTAAAATTTCCAGGCACATCCAGTCATGGAGGGCCAGGAGATTTACTAATAGGAATTCAACCATGTTATCACAATAAATGTTAAAGAAAAATATCTTTGTGTTTCTGGCAAGAAGAGGGAGAAAGAAATCATTTTAAAATATACCAGAGCACTCTGTCTTTCTTAACAAGGCTTGAACTCTGGAGGAGCAAGAGAACCAGAGCCTATTTTTCTAAGGTATTATCAGGGCTTAATTAACATGGGGTCAGAGAAATGCCCAAATCCAGACCCTACTATACTATCTGTACCACCTTAGGGGGAAAAGAAAAACTGGAAAACACTTATGAACTTCACCGTCCAGAGACATATGTTTCCTAAAAGACTGAGACCAAATCATAGGACTATACTCTGGTTCCCCTCTTTTTTCTCTTATCACCACAATTTTAAAGACCTATTTATAGCAGTTCTTATACCTTGTACATCATTTCTGGCAATCAAGAAAACATTACAAAACATACACTAAATGGCAAAAAAACACACTGAAAACACAGAACAAACATCAGAATAAGATATGGCAGAGATCTTTCTTTAGGGCTGCATAGTATTCCATGGTATACATGTACCACAATTTATTAATCCATTCGTGGGTCGATGGACATTTGGGCTTCTTCCACGACTTAGCAGTTATGAATTGGGCTGCAATAAACATTCTGGTACAAATATCTTTATTATGGTGTGATTTTTGGTCTTCAGGATATATACCCAATAAAGGAATTATAGGATTGAATGGCAGATCTATTTTTAGATCTCTAAGTATTCTCCAAATGTATTTCCAAAAGGAATGTACTAGT
>CAUYON010052716.1:0-11714 GCA_963573935.1 Arctocebus calabarensis
ACAAATGGAAAAACATACCATGCTCATGGCTGGGAAGAATCAACATTGTTAAAATGTCTATACTACCCCAAGCAATATATAATTTTAATGTAATTCTTATTAAACTTCCATTGTCATATTTTAAAGATCTTGAAAAAATAATGCTTCATTTTATATGGAATCAGAAAAAATCTCTAATAGCCAAGACATTACTAGAAATAAAAACAAAGCAGGAGGAATCACACTACCAGACCTGAGACTCTACTATAAATCGATAGTGATCAAAACAGCATGGTACTGGCACAAAAACAGAGAGAAAGATGTTTGGAACAGCATATAGAACCAAGAGATGAATCCAGCTACTTACCATTACTTGATCTTTGACAAGCCAATTAAAAACATACAGTGGAGAAAAGACTCCCTGTTTAACAAATGGTGCTGGGTGAGCTGGCTAGCAACCTGTAAAAGGCTGAAACTGGACACACCTCTCACCATTAACTAAGATACACTCTCACTGGATTAAAGACTTAAACTTAAGACATGAAACTATAAAAATTCTAGAAGAAAGTGCAGGAAATCTCTTGAAGGAATCGTCTTGGGTGAATATTTTATGAGGACTCCCCAGGCAATTGAAGAAGTATCAAAGATATACTACTGGGACCTGATTAAACTAAAGAGTTTTTGTACAGCCAAGAACATAGTAATTTTAGCAAGCAGACAGCCCTCAGAATGGGAGAAAATATTTGCAGGTTATGCCTCTGACAAAGGTTTAATAACCAGAATCCACAGAGAACTCAAACATATTAGCAAGAAAAGAACAAGTGATCCCATCTCAGGATGGGCAAAAGACTTGAAATGAGTCTTCTGTAAAGAAGATAGACACACAGCCTATAGACACATGAAAAAATGTTCACCATCCTTACTCATCAGAGAAATGCAAATCAAAACTACTCTGAGATAACAACTAACTCCAGTAAGATTAGCTCACATGACAAAATCCCAAAACCAAAGATATTGACGTGGCTGTGGAGAAAAGGGAACACTTCTACACTACTGGTGGGAATGCACACTAATACGTTCCTTTTGGAAGGATGTATGGAGAATACTTAGAAATCTAAAACTTGACCTGCCATTTGAGCCTATAATTTCTTTACTAGATATATACCTAGAAGATCAAAAATCACATTATAACAAAGACATCTGTGCCATAATGTTCATTGCAGCCCAATAAATATTTTCTTGTATTGTTTTTGTTTGGTTTTTTTTTTTTTTTTTTGTGAGGGAAGGGAAGGTAAGTGATTTCATTTTGCTGGCTTGGAAAGTATTTTACACAGGTGTCCAGTTTGTGGTTATTATTGACCTGTACGTTTTTATTTTGTGTACTTTTCTATATGCATATTAGACAATGAAAAGGTTTTAATAACATTTGACAAAAATTTATTATAACATCTATGATAAAAAAAGTTATACCTTTAATGTGTAATCAGCTCTTCCAAATCAAATGGAAAACCATCAAGTATAAAAACAAAACAGAAAACTCAAAAACTAGAAATGCAAGTAACCAAACAATAAACATGTTTAAGTAGTAAATCTCAGAAATTAAAGAAAGCCAATTTGAAATACCCAACGATATTAGGATTTCCATGTGAGAGGCAACTATTGCCATTAAAAGTGCTATTATAAATAATATTTATGATATGGAATCATAGCCACAACACCATAAGTGAATAAAGATTATAAAATTATTTGAAGATGGTGGGGAGGGGAAGCCCTTATCTGGTATATTAAACAAAAAGTCCATGTTGTAAAAGGAACTACAATTGAGACCCATTTTTGAAAAGAAATCTATATGTAGAAACGTATTTACGCGGACACAGAGGAAACAGCATGATATATTTCAAAAGGTTGTACTGCTGTCTCTGCTGACATTACAGATCTTAGTTTATAATTTTCTTTGTACATCTTCTAAATTTTTCACAGGGACCACGTATTAGTTATGAATATGGAAGAGGAACATTCTTTAATGATAAGCCAAGATCACGGAATGTTAGGACAGTGAAGCTCTAGGGACACGGGGCTGGGAGGAAGGTGGATATTTTTACCTGCCCCTTCTCATCTACCACCTATATACCCAAAGTGTTAGTAGGGATGACTTTTCACACTCATATAATTTTTATTACATATTTTGTTATAGTTACGCCATTTAGTTATAACCATTATGAATAATCTCTTTCTGTACCTAATTTATAAATAATCCAGTCAGCTGGTCTATGTCTTTTTTTTTTTAAATTAAATCTTGGTTGTGTACATAAATGCAATCACGAGGTTCAATGTGCTGGTTTTATATATAATTTGAAATATTTTCATCGAGCTTGTTGACATAGCTTTCTTGGCATAACATAGCTTTTGTTATTGTGTGCAGACATTTATATTCTACATTTAGTAAGTTTCACCTGTACCCTTCTAAGATGCACCGTAAGTGTGGACCCACCGATTACTCTCTTTTGATTGGAGAACTTAGCCCATTGACTTTCAATGTTGCTATTGACAGGTCAGGACTTATTCCTGCCGTGTTGTTATTTGATTTCTGAGTGTTCTGTGGTCCTCTTTTTCTTTCTTTCTTTCTTCCTGTCTTCCTTTCTGAAAAGTGATTTTCCCTGGTAGTTTGTTTTAATTTCTTGATTTTTATTTGTTGTGAATCTATGTTTTACTTTTATAATTTGAGGTTACCATGAGGCTTACAGAAAACATATTATAACCAATTATTTTAAATGTATGACCACTCTGCTTACAAACATATAAGAGCAATCTAACAGAATTCTACACTTTAACTCCACCACCCTTCCACCACTTGTTGACTTTTTGCTCTTCCCATCCATATCTTTCTAGGCTACCTGTCTCAAAAATCATTGTAGTTATTTTATTTTGGAATATTGGAGTACACATGTTTCATTTACATGCGTTGTTTTTGCACAGATGGAGTCAAAATTATAATTGTGCCCTTCACCCACATAGTGTACACTGTACCCATTTTTTTAATAAGTAAAATAGATCAAGATGATTCTTTGTCCAAATCAGGGCTAAGGCAAAGCAGTAAACATGGAGACCTCAGACGGAGCCCACCAGCCAAAGTGCAGGAAAGCCAATGAGTAAGGTGATGATTTCAGATACAAAAATGTGCCCTTAACCTGTGTGCAGGACCAGAAAGCCAGCCAAAAAAATCCACAGCAGAGAAGCTGTGTGCAGCCACAACACGTCAAATAAAAATCTCCAGGTGTTTCTCATTGCTACTTCTTGCCATTGATCAGATTATGTATTCATTTTAATTCTGTGTCACTCCACACACCAGGATGTGAATGAAGAATGCCCTCCAGGCCACCTGCGGGATGGTAGAACACAGCTAAAGCCTCCAACAAGTTAGCGCACCTCCCAGGCGTGGATAATGGCACGTGAGCCTCTTCACAGGGTTAATAAAGGCCCCCACTTAATTTCTTCACAAAGCCAAGGTGCTCTGTAGGAGGGCACCATTGGGTGATTATTACTCCCATCAGGTAAGTCAAAATTACAATTTACCTGCATCTAATCACCACCCATCATCAATGTTCTCTCTCTCTCTTCTCAGTCCTCTGACAATATATGTTCCCCGTCCCCCGTCCCCTCCCCTCACCCCGGGACTCCTTGAACTCAGAAGACACAAGAGCAGGAGGGGGCCCCAGAGGAGGGCGGGAGGGAGCCGTGGGCCTCCTTGGTCCCTTCCTGGTATCAGATTCACACCAGAAGAAACGGAAGCCCAGAAAGGTTCTCTCAAAGAGTACAAGTCTCCCCGGTACAGTACATAATTAAAAATCTAAATATGGATTAAGTTTGAGAAAATCCTGATTTATTCCCTTGATGGCCACTCTGATTTTTAAAGTATCAAATTTGATTTTTTGGTTTTTCCCTTCCATTCCCATCTTTGAAGTATCTGGGGCCTCTGCTCATTAGTGACACCAGAATGGTTTTATCTCCCACTACCCCTTTGAAATAACCTCTAAGTTATGCTTCTCGTCAAAATGCAATGGCCCATCTCATGCCCGAAACTGAATGTAAACAGCAGGCTGATCCCCTAAAACCTTCTGGGAAGGGAGCACAGGCGATCATGGTTAAGACTCAGCATCCCCAAAGCATGCCCATTTGGAGGAAACACCAGCAGGTGAATTCTGCAGGAGGCATGCAGAGAGCAGGAATCAAGTTGCTGTTTTATTGTTGTTGTTTTCTTTTAGTTTTAGACTTACTCCTGTATACTTTTTAAAAATGGAAAATAGTTTAGGATGGTTGGGCTTTTCCAGACTAAATGTGAAACCAAGAACACACCCATGTTGTTAAAGGATACAGGGGACTGGGACCTGGCCCAGTGACTCATGCCTGTAATCCCAGCCTCTCAGGAGCCTGAGATGGGAGGATCGCTTGAGTCTAAGAGTTGGAAGGTGCATGAGCTATCTTGATGCCAGGGCACTCCAGCCTGGGAGACAACAGAGCAAGACCCGACCTCAAGAAAGAAGAAAAGAAAAAAGGAAGGGAGGGAGGGAGGGGGGACATTGGAACAGAGGGACAGCTGGGCTGTCTGCAGAGGAAGGTTCAGGAAAATCACTCGGCCATTAGCAGGCAGCTGCCCAGGATCACCACTCAGGCAAGGAGCCCTTTCTACAATGCACCTGTCTCAATCGGAGCCATAGAGAAGCCTCCCTCGCCTGCCGCTGGCTCCATCCAGGGGGGCACAGCCTGAGGTCTGGGAGCCATCCTTGTAATTCCACCACAGCAACATATGCTCTTGTGGCCCTGACAGAGTGTTCTCTCGTGGGCCAAAGGAAGTGAATAATAATTAAAGGGCCCTGTGGACAATACCCTTCCATCCGAGGAACCATACACTCAAATAATCTAATTTGTAAAACCTCTTCACTATCTTATTGCCCAGCTTCCATTTTCTTTTGCATATATTTTCACTACTCAGCTAATGATGGATAGAGGGAATTAAGACATGGGTGACTGCATCTCATAAAGGCACTTGGACGCGTTTAGATCACTAACATCTTTTTTCTTTCCAGCAACTTCTAATGCAATGTGCTTTCTGAACACATGTGTAAGACACGCATTGATATTAAAAGCTGTATTCTATACAGCCTAATAAAAAGGGTGCCACATCAAAACCCAGAGTTAACGTCTGACGTGCACTATAATCATTTAAGTGATTAGAACAGAGGTTGATGCCGCCAAACTGCCTCCACTCACTACCTCGATCCACAGGGGCAAAGCTAAATAGTCACAGGAAGGGACGCGGTGCCTGTCACCGCTTTCTCAAAGTATGAACAAGTGCATCGATGATGAAAGACACTCTGTGTGATTTTGTATGTCCTCTAAAAGCAAAGGAGGAATGATCCTCTCCGGGACATGGTTAATATACATCAACCGCTCAAACTCGTGACACAAGCCAGCTAAATGCAACCTGAAGTCGCAGGTCGTTGATGTAAAAAGCAAGTTAGGATTGCCTGTCGTGGGGAAGAGTGTGGTGGCTGCGTGCTCAGGGTCCGCCACAGACTTCTGGGACCAAACTCTGCCTCTGCCACGTCTTTGCTGTGTGATCTTAGGCCGGTTAGCCTCTCCAACTCCCCCCTAGTCACTGTGAGATAAGGTTACAATAACAGACCCTGCCTCCTAGGGTTCCCGCTGGCTAGTGGAAGGGGATAGTCCACAAGTTAGCACAGTACATGTAAATGATGAACAGGAATTAATCATGATTATTAGGGCAAAGAATAAATTCTAGGTGAACATAAACTGCTATGGAATAATGGGGATGTTAATAGCTAGCTGCTCCCAAGAAGGAAAAAACAATAATTAGGTATGCAGGGCGTGGTGGCTTACACCTGTAACCCCAACACTCTGGGAAGCTGAGGCAGGTGGATCACTTGAGCTCAGTAGTTCAAGACCAGCGTAAGCAAGAGTAAGACCCGTATCTACTAAAAATAGAAAAACCAGCTGGATGTTGTGGTGGGTGCCTGTAGTCCCAGCTACTTGGGAGGCTGAGGCAGGAGGATCACTTGAGCCCAGGAGACTGAGGTTCCTGTGAGTTATGATAATACCACAGCACTCCACCCAGGGTGACAGGGTGAGACTCTATCTCAAAAAAAAAAAAATTAACTGGTGGTTAAGGGAAGGATGTCTTTAAGGAGGTAAATGAAGTTGCCTCGGTCAAAGAGTTTGTGAATGTCTCGTGATGGACCAGAATTCTGTGAACTCCATTTGGAGATATGAGCTAAACAAAACTATAAATGAAAAGCCCAGCACGTTGAAGAAGCTTCTCAGAGGGAGGGCTTGTGTCAAAAGAGTTAGGGTGAGGTGGGAGCAGGACAGAAAGAATCAGGATAATAACCCGTAAGCTGTCTCCAAAATCTGAAGGAGGGGTGGGAATGACAGGGTTCTGCTTAGATGAAGGAACAGGCTCAAAAAGGGAGATCTGTGTGCAAAGAAAGAAATCTCCAAAGACAGCTGAGGATGTCGAGTGGGAACGTACAGAAACAGTGAAAACTTTCCTTTGTTTTGTTCTCTCAAGGAGATGGTGATTTAGAAGGAAATGGGCAGTGATAATTAAAGAAACTAAAAAAACCTGTGTGTTTTCCGATCTGGCTCTGAGACGAAGGTCACTCTTTCACACAGCATCCACAAACCCACAGGGAAACCTCAGTGCCTGGGTCCTTGGCTCAGTAACTAAGCCTCTTCCCCACGTCAGGGCTGCAAGGTGGAAATCCAAGAACAATTTCCAGACTCTGCACCAGGCAGACAGAAAGCACTTCAACTGGCAGACCCATCCCTTCCTTTCTCTGAAGAGTGCTTTCCTACCCAAAGCAACCACCCACAACCACCCACCACCACGACCACGCAAAGCCCAGAGCGGTATCTGGCCGTTCTGAAAGCCACCCAACATTTTCAAAGAAGGAAATGGGACCAGGCCAGAGCCATCCACTTAAAAGCAAGCATATTCCTAAGGGTAGGACCCAGAGAAAGAGTCTAAAAATGCTTTTGGCAAGAGCAGCTTCATTCTAACAGGAGGGATAAGATGACTGTTGTGCAGGGCTCAGGGGTCAATGCTCATTGCCCAGTTTTAAAATATCAGGGTCTTCATTTCACAAGAGTGCATTGAGCTCTAAATGTGGGACACCGTGCCATCTCATTAATGCATCTCAAACAGTCTCTATTTCTTTTAAAGTTCTATTAGAAAGCAAAGATAGTAGTCAGAAATCTTGCCTCCTGTCTGAGTGGTCCTGGGCAAGCTCAAGTGAGCTTCCCCCAAACCCACCCGAGTCAGACTTGAAGAAGCATCTGGAACTAACTCAGAAGCAACAACCAGTGCTCAACCCCAAAGTTTTAACCACTGAGAAGGGCGAAATCATGATGGACAGAAACAGTGACACCCCCAACTTCCACTGTCTCCAGCCAGCAACATGCTAAGGAGGCCTATTCTTTACAAAAGCAACCTGTCTTCCTGCAGAACAGCCCAAGCCGATTAAGACATTCCCCAAGCATTTGCTAACCTACTTACAGGCATCATCGCTCCCTTGGGCCTGTGGACCCCTCCACCTTCCCAAACGGAGAAGCTGAATAGGTAAATGGGTTATATCAGGCCAGGAAATCAATGTGTATACTGTGTTCGCAGCCACGGATGAGCATGTCGAAGCTGTTCTATTATAGCTCTAGGAGCCGTATTGATCCGGCTGTAACTACTCAGAGGTGGCCGGCAATCCGATGAGCCCACATCCATCTGTCCATCCAGCCGCCTCCCCCGCCTCCAACCCCACCAGTAGTGCTTAGAGAGTAAGTGTTCGCACATCGGATTAATTTAATGTTTGCTTAATCAAAACAGACTACCCTGGAACCTCACTGCTATTAATTACTAAGAGAATCCACACAAATCCTCTAAAACGGTGAGGACCAGGCAGCTCTGCAGAGAACGGGGGCGCAATTACAAAGGTTTTGTCTGTCTTTCCAGATGTTTGTTGTGTTTCTCTCCCCACTCTTATCATGACACATGCACCCACTGTCCCTCCTAAATAAAATACCCGCTGCCTTCCCCCTCGGTCTTTGCAGGGTATGTGCCCGCTGCAGGTGGATATGCTGGCTGGGTGCACAGGGACATTCAGCGCACCCTTCCCTGTGTGCTCTGCTCCCCTGGCACCTGGTCTAGTTGTTGGGGTAGATGGCTGTCTCTTGGAGCACTGAGCGTCCCCCAAGACGGGGCTGCACCTATCAATCTGTGACACCCCAGCACCTAGCACTGCGCCTGCTACACGGTAGCCACCAATAGGTGGCTGAACTGAATTTGAGGAGACGACAACAGCCCTACTAAGGACTCTGGGTTCACAAAGCCCCCTGCGGCACGGACACCTCTCCAGGGACTCACTCTCGTGGGCTTCAATTCAGCTGACACCCGCATCTGGTCCTCCACCTTCCCTGTGTTTGCAGAGATGGGAAAGTGTTCCTAGACTAGGATCCTCACCCCTCCCTCCATCTTGCTTATGGATTCAATGCCACCGCAGCAAAAACGTGGGAGGGTGTATCTGCCCCCAAATCTACTCTACTGTTTTGCAAAAGGGGTAACCCAGGCCCACAAAGGTTATGCACATTCAGCCAGAGGGCCAGCGCGACACCCCCAAAGCCTGGAATGTGTGCTTTGCTCCGCAGTCCCAGAGGCTTTCGGTGAAAAGACTGTGCGTCTGCAGTTCGACCGTGAGCACGTGGCTCCCTTGTTGAATATGTCCCCTTTAGCAGTGAGTGATGCCATCACCCCCCACATCTGCCAAGGGAATCGCCCACTGCTCTCCCGAGGGAATTCCTCGACTGGGCAAGAATATTGCTTCTCAGCACCCAGTGACCAGTAGGGAACTTACAGCTGTTATTACAGGCTCACAAACTCAGATGCCCACAGGGACACAGCAGGCAGAGCAAAGGGCCAAGGCGAGCAGGCTGCATGTCAGTATGCAGAGGTGAGGACCCTAGAGAATGTGGGGGGACATTCCCCTCCAGAAAGGGCTGCTGTCACCCAGCTCTCACTGGCTGCCTCCCTGCAGAGCTCAGTCTGGAGACGTCTTCCCGCTTCCTGGCAGCATCGCCCTCCTGTGAAAGACTGACAGCCGGTTCATACGTCATTCAAACACCGTCTATCATTTGGTTAATAACATTGTGCCAATGTCAATTTCCTGATTCTGATAATGTGCTGTGCTCACGTACGGTGTTGGAGGAAAGCTGCGGAGAGAACACACAGAAACTCCTGGTGCGGTTTGTGTGACTTTTTGTGAGATTTAAATTATTTCAAAATGAAAGCTAAGCACTCTCTCTCACACACGCACACACAAATGCGAGTGCATGCGTGTGACCAAGGCGGGCCAACTACACACCTCCACAGGCCATAAGTTTCCTCCTTTAATTTTCGTGACATCCCTTGGTCACATCCAAACGGGCCGGTGGCACCTGTGCCTCATTGTTCAAATGGAACAAAGACCTAAAACCCTGACCTCAGACCCTCCATGCATGGCCAAACTTACCTGTTGACGTTTGTATGGAACCCGTCCCCTGGAGGTGACACTTGCTGCAGAATGGCTCGCTGAACTCCTGCCTTTCCCAGATTTCTGAAACCAAATCACTACAGCACTAGGTACAACACCTACTAACTCGTGAGCATTTTCTACAAAGAATTCTTATTTGACAATAGAGCACCAGACTCACAACTCAGCCACAGTGTGGTAAATTACATTGCCCAGATTAACTATATACAGAACACGTCTCAAATACAATGAGTTCACTCGAGCTAAGGACGAGCAAGTGCCCTTTCTTTTTTGTCTAAATTACATTTTCAATCATAAATATTGAAAATTACATTCCTGGTCACTGCTGTCACCTCATGAGTAGTGGCACGTAAGCCCCACTAGTGCACGGGTTTTCACAAAAGGGCCATTAGACGCCCAAGCCACCTGGAGTTGTAAAGGGCTTGTTCCTCCAGCCCACGAGATTATAAGAAGATGGCACCCTTTGGAGTTTTGCAGAGACATGGAGTGGTAGTTCTGTTTGCACGTTGGTTATTAAACCAACGTGAAATTATTACTCCGGGTGTATTCTGCCACTATTACATCTGAGCAGTTCCAAGTGCTGCAGGTGGACAAAGCTCGGCCGTTATCCCAGAGAGGCAGGCTTGAAAAGAGAACATTGAAACATCTGCAATTTTGGCTACAAGAAAAAGAATTATTTTGAGGTAAGCTGTTGGCTGGGGAGCTCTTCCTCTCTGAGGGTAACACAGGTCAACACGGTCAGGAAGGAGAGGCCTGTCAAAGGTAGAGAGAAGGGGGTGTGGTGGTTGTACGGTTGAGGAAGTAGCAGGAGAGAGGCCGAGCTGCCCGTGCCACTGGCTCAAAGAAAGAACGAAAGGACAGCAGAGCCTCCAATGGAAACAAACGGCTAGAAAGTGAGAGTCAGTCGGGAAGGCCGAGACCGAGGAGAGTTTCCTTGCAGGTATTTGAAATTAAAATGCAAACCATTTGTCTGCAAAGAAGAAGCCAAGCACCCACCTCAACCAGTGAATTGTGCCCTTTGAGACCTGGTCCCTGGGTGTCTCCAGGACAACCAACAGTCGGGTGTCCTCTCCTTGGCTTTCGCCTACCTGTCAGGCAATAGTGGTGTCCACCTCCCCACCCCGCTCACTCACATCAGGGAAGTACGGACCGCCCGACTTGTGCTGGACCAATAAGCCAAGGCTGAGCTAAGCCTTACAGAGTCACCCATGGGGTAGCCCATGATTCCACATCGTAAGGAGAAAGCCGGTAATGCACCTTAGAACCCTGCACTGTACAGCTGCCTCCCTGTAGATAGGCCTATCTCAAAGAACAGAGATTATTTTTTTATTTGTTCTTTGTTTTTTTCTTTTTTTTTTTTTATTAAGTCATATAACATAGATCATGAATACATTTATGCATTTGTGGGGTACAATGTGTTGATTTTTTTTATACAATTGGACGTGCTTACATCGAACTATTAATATAGCTTTCACCTCAATTACTTGATTATTGTGTTAAGACATTTATATTCTACACTTGATAGATTTGACTTGAACCCTTGTAATATGCTCCATAGGTGTGGTCCCACCTTGTACCCTCCCTCTATCAGACCTGCCTCCTCCCCTCCCTTCCTGCTCCATCTCAAGAATGGAGGAAAAGGTATCCAAGGTCTCAGTACTTCTACGAAACCAATATATATTTATTCACCTTTCTTATGAAAGATAGAACACAACTATAGCCCAGGATGAAGGAGAGAAATGGAGTGCTCTTTGTTTTTTTTATTTTTACATATACATGTGTTATTTAGGTTTTTTTATTTTTACATATACATGTGTTAATTAGGTTCCCACTTTTTGCCTTCACAGAATTTAAAAGGCTTAAAACTCAATAACAATAACCATGTTTAAGATAAGGACTAGAAACAAAAACCACGTAAAGAATGCACGAAGATAAATACATTCAGAAAAGAAAACAGACGATTACTGCAACGAAATATCAAGCAATATTAGCAATAATAATGCCAAGAAAGCAACGTACACATTGTCAAATAAGACATTATAGAGCGCTTTGACTCTGAGGCTCAGCATGAAGTCATCAGTTACCTTCTTTTTTTACTTTTATTTGTATGATATTAGTTGTCTATTTTTTGAGACTTTGGGA
>CAUYON010052718.1:0-51477 GCA_963573935.1 Arctocebus calabarensis
GGCATCACAGCTCACAGCAACCTCCAATTCCTGGGCTCAAGCGAGTCTCCTGCCTCTGCCTCCCAAGTAGCTGGGACTACAGGCGCCCACCACAATGCCCGGCCATTTTTTGGTTGCAGCTGTCATTGTTGTTTGGCAGGCTGGGGGCTGGATTCAAGCTGGCTCAGGTGTACGTGGCTGGTGCCTTAGCCCATTGAGCCACAGGCACCAAGCCTGTAGAACAGTGCTTTAAATATACAAATGGATGCAAGAAAAAAGCATGAAATTGAATTTTTATCTATATGGAAAGAGTCCTTTCATCTCCTTGAATATTTCATAGAAATTATACTTATTATCACATAATTTAAAGATTTCAGTTACAGTATTGGACAGAAAAACCCATTTATAAAGTCGGTTGCAATAAGTGATACCAGACTTAGGCAGTAGATGTCGCTATTACCATTCTCTACCAATGTGCTGAGTCAGAGTGAACTACTCTTAGCTTTCTTCTTTTAAGACAGGAGAAAGACTACTATACCAGACTCAATCTTAAAAGTCATCATTGGTTTGAAATGACATCAAGGCTTTATTCTTTTACCACGTTCTGGTTTAAAAGAACAGAAGTTCCTTCACACCTTTGCTATCAACTGCTCCCTTTGGGTTAATTTTTTTACGAGAAATGATTTTGTTTTAAATGATTTCAGTGCTTTAGCTGGCACAACAGAATAAAGTCTTACATACACGATACTAAGGAAAATGATAAGGATAATGATATTCTTTATTCATCTTTAATATTTGCCTCCTCAAATAGCATTCAATGCATAACATGGCAATAACCAGGAAGGTTAGAGTCAAATCCGTTTTCATGGGGAAGATTATCTGTGTTTACAGTCTCTTACAAATTGTCAAAATTACCTCTCACCAGTTCTTCTGTCAATCTCAAATCCATTTACTGCTACCTTTTATATTAAAACAAACTAAATAATAATACTTAATAGCAACAACAACAAAAACATAGTTCACTACTTTTCTTTGCAGTGAATGGTGCTTTGCTATTGTCCACCTGAATACTGAGTCAGCCATTGTCACTAATGGATGACAGACTTGAAAAGGCAGATATTATTGATGGGCACAAATGGATTTCTAAGCATTTCTCTAAATGTTTTCACAGGAATAGTCGATTTCACAGGCATGTCGATTTCTTTTTGCAATTTTTGCTTTTGGTCCAATCAAAAAGATAAGAGTTCGCCATCCTAGGATTTTCATTTTGTTTCATTCTTGGAAATCTAGCTTGAGTTCCTAGGATTTTCATAATTTATTGATGGCGTGAATTAATGCATTGATAAAAAATAATTTGGAAACAATTGTAGGGAAATTACCTGTTTTTATTTTGTTTGCCATTATGATTCCCTCTAACTCAGAAAACTGACAAGCAGTTATTAATTTGATCCTGTGTATATGTGATTTTCCTAAACACACTTGGAGCATTTTTCATTTGCTACAAAGACATTGTATTTCAAGTAATTTAGACATGCCCTATGATTCCTCTATTCATTATATCTCATTACTACTGAGCCAGAAAAAGCTAAATGTTAAGTAACTTATTTGACAATTTCAAATTTAAACAGAAATCATATAAACAAAGGTGAGACATGTTTTATAGGGAGATTCAAACAGATTCATCACTGAATTTTGTTTAGATGCCTGGCATCATTCAACTATCCTACCCGAGAGGCATTGCTGAATCAGGACCAAATTACTGCTATTCTTTATATTTACAATTGATATTAGAGGCCAAATAGCCTGCAACTGGTGCCGAATGCCTCTGCCATAAGGGTATTGAGAAAAAATTATCTCTAATTTCTATTTCAAGTTGGTTTAAGTCAATCTGGTTCAAGGATTTGACCTCTTTGTTTTCATTAGAATCCACATCAGTCATGGTGTTTTATCCCTGTAGATGTTTGAGATGCTTTACTGTAAATCAGAGAGGAAAGAAAGGTTTGTATTTGTGCTGTGGAGTCAAGGAATGTTCTTATCCCTCTTTGTGCCCCATGACTCATGTGATGACTTACTCAAGCTAGTGTGTTGTTCAGCAGAGTATGTATTAAATCTTTAAACAGGACAGCCGGCTATCTGATAAACCCAACAATTACTCTTCCAAATGTAATCTGTCAGGGACCACCTAATCTGGCTGTCTTTTAAGCAGGGTATTGATTTTCTCTATTACCTTTTCTACTGATCACAAAGTTCCATAAAATTCTTATTCTTTTCTATTTGTGTTTTTATTCTAAAATTACTTGGGGATTTTTGTTACTGGGTTACATTTGCTTTTTTTTTTTAATTTGAGACATCATCAATACAAAAAATTAGTTGAGAAGCACAGAAACCATATACTATATGGAGTGTGGGATTTTCACAAGGCACAAAGCCACGTGTGCAGTCACATAACTAAATGTAGAAAACATGATTTTAGTTGTTTTTAAGATTTCTTTTAGGCATTTTTTACACTTAAACTCAGTTAAATTTAGGATTTCATCTCTTCCCCTTCCTTCTGTCTGAATTTGATTTGAAATCATGGGTCTATGGAAAAATACTAGATTGCCTCTGCTTATCCACCACATCCCGCACCTGATGGAGTCATCTCTGCCCTCTGCTCTCCTGGGATCCTGTGTGAGGCTGCTGTTTCTAGGAGTTCTCAGTGGACAGTGGGTCATTCTTCTTTCTTCTTAAACCACTAGCCTTATTTAGAGGTCCTCTCTCCCTGTCTTGTCCCATCCTCATCCACTTACCCTAAAGGAGAATAAAGACCCAGGACTTCCTAAACTAGGGTTCGAAGCTCTCATTTTGACTCCGTTAGATTTTTTTCTTCCACATCAGCTTGGAAGAAGCTCTTATTTGATTTCCAAAGAAGGTGAAAAGCAGAACAAAGCAAAACACTTTCCTCCGTAGGCAGTTCTTATAAATAGTTTATGCTAAGCTCGTTTTTTAAAATTAAAAGCTAAGAACTTGCTGCCATGTTTCTGGTTTTTCCATTGATCTCTCTCTCTCTCTCTCTCTCTCTCTCTCTCTCTCTCTCTCTCTCTCTCTCTCTGACATTGGCCTTTAGGGTGAAAGTGTGTGGGAGCATGAGATAGAAAGGAGAGACCTGAGCTGAGCAAATGACTCCCATACTCATCCATTCCAGCACCATGGAATGAACTGTATCAGGAAGGGGCACTGGGCCTTTTTTTTTTTTATGTCTTTGCAATAACTCTATCAAGGATTATAATTATATCTCCTATATATATGTAGGAGACTTGACATTTAAAAAGATAAAGATGCAGCAACAAGAAATAAGAGAGCAATATGATAGCAGTGTGAGTTCATTGTCATCTATCAATCTTCTCTCACTAGGATAGTAGTAATAATTTTAGACACGAATTCCTGGAAAATAGATTTGCTAATTCTTGTCTGGTTGCCTCCTGCCTTCACCTGTGTTCTCTGTCTTCTGCTCCTATAATTGGGGATAATCCACGTCTCATCTGGTTTCACACGGGTCCATGTCAGAATGGTTATTTTCTTTCATCAACAATGTTATTTTCTCTCTGATGTTCTTAGAATAGGCTAAGGTTTCTGGGAGCTACTGACATTTTGGATCAGGTAATTCTTCGTCATGGAAAGCTGTCTGGTGTGTTTTCTCCGTGTCCCTGATCTCTTCCCCTTAGATGATAGTAGTACTTTCTCTAATCAAGCCAACCAAACATGTCTTTAGACACTGTCAAATGTCCTTTGCAGGACAAAATTGTCGATCTTACATGAAGAAGATTTTTTTGGTCTGTAACTTTACTGTGCCAGTATTATTTCTATTCTTGAGAATCTAGTTTTGAAGAAATTCAAGTTTGTATCATTTTGGGCTCCCTTTTCAAGAAAAAAGAATACAGAATTATAAAAATAAAATTAAGCATGAAAGTTAGTAATTATTTTGAATTATAAAAAAAGAAATTATAATAAATCACAAACTTTGAAAAGCCAACAAACAAAAATATAACAAAATGCAGGAAAAGATAATATTGTAAATAATTACTGTTTTAGCATTCCTTTGTGCCTACACTTTGACTGCCTGTTTTTTGATAACCTCTCTGTCTGATGAATACTTAATATTTGTAATAGAGGGAATGGATAATTTTTTCCCACTATGATTAAAATTTTTTTGTTGTTATTACTGATATTTCAGAAAAGTTTATTTCAGCCTCACAACTTGTTATTCTGTGATCATGTATATTGCAATGTGTAAAATGTGATTTTACACACAGACATAGCTCTGATTTTAGCATTGCTATGGGGTGGTGTCTTATAAATTCCAATAAATTCTATTTTATATGATTCCCATTAAAAAAAGAGATTAAAGGTAGAGTGTTTATAATAGTAAATGTTGCATGACTGAATTTATTCATGACAGGAGCACATTTTAGTTTTGACCTGTCAACCATGAGAATGGAATCTTTCACTCACAGTTTCACAGGCTTGATTACTGGAAGAATTTTCCATGGATTAGCTTCTGGATCCACACATTTCAAAACTTTATCCTTCTACTTCACAGACTCTTTCAGTTCTCAGTACTATAGGACATACTCATATAGAAATACGACCTCCACACTGTTCACCTTGGTGTCACAACCCTGGGTAATTTAGCAAGGGCACAATATACCAAAAGTGCTGGTGGTCACTTGAATATTCCATTATACAGGAAGGAAATGTGACATGAAAACATTAAAGTGGAGAGAAACAGATGTCTTCATCGACAGCAGTTAAAAGGTTTTATTTTTTATAAAATTAACAAATCATTACACCAGGGTAAATACATTCCTAGAATAGCTTCCAAGACCGTGAAAGTGTCATGCAAATGAGGGATCCTAGAAGATTAACTTCATTAATTTGAGGTAAACACATTTAACCATAGCTATTGCTACAGGGGAAGATGCTGGGGGAGATGGTGGACTGAGGCAGGAGATTTATATTGGGTTATGGGAAATAAGCTGGGAATTATGACTCCATAGCAAATTTTCTAGCATTAGTCAACATAGAAATTTTACTTTTCAACCTTAAAGCTAAAAAAACCCTCCCTCCAAAACATATAGAGAAAAAAAGTACTTTGTAGCATTTTTGACACAGAGAGGGCATTTTTTATATATTAAGAACACTTTTGATTAGTTTTGGCAGTTTGGGAATTTCATAAAAACGAAACCATACAGTATGCACAATTTTGCCTCTCTTTCTCCACACAACATTTTTGAGATTCATTCATGTTGTTGCAGGTATGTCAACGACTTCTTCCTTTCCTAGCTAAGAAGGATTTCACTGACTATGGAACCAGTATGTGTTTATCCATTCATCTGTTGATGGACCTTTAAAATATTTCCAGTTCTTGTGTATTATTGTTGCAGGAAGACAAGGCCCAACAGAGAGAATGAGCACCCAAACAACACGTTTTTGAGAGGAAGGGCTTTATTCACCAGCCAGGAGCTTACAGCATAGAAGAATTCAAAATGGCCGCACTCTCCGACTGGCTTGGTCTTTCTCTTTTTATCAACAGTCAAAAAGTTCCACCCCACAGGTACCTTTCTTATTGGCCAGTTTGAATCAAGCGGGAGATGTTATTCCAGCCCCTATATAACTACAGTATTTCACAGAACTTGGAAATTTTCAAGTTCCAGGAAGTTAAGTTTACAAATTCCCAAGAACTGAGTCACCATGGTGAGGACCCTGCAAGTGTATCCTTGTGATCTCCTTGAGAAGACCGGTTCTCCTAGACCTCACTCTTCTCGGGTATCCTCTCTCATTATAAATAAAACTACTAGGAATATTTATATACAAATTATTATGTGGCTAAATTTTCTCATTTCACTTGATTAAGTAGCTAAATTGGGTCGTGTGTTAAGTGTATGTACCACACGTAAATTACTTAATCTCTCTATGCCTCCATTTCTTAATCTGTAAAATGGACATATTTGCATCTAATTGATAAGATATAATGAGTTTAATCAATACAAAGGGCTTAGCACAGTGTCTGGTACATAGAAAGCAATCAATACATGAAATATTTAGAGTTATTATTAGCAGAGGGCCTTCTCCAGGGCAGGCGAAGATTGAGGCTGTAGTCACCGGGGTTGTTGGCTACTTCCTACACTACCCTGAATACTCCTGAGCTCGTCTAAGCTCCATTACTGGGTTGCCTGGTGTCCTTAGGAGAGTTATTAACTTTTCCATGCTCTTTCCTCATGTGTAAAGTTGTAGAAAACCTTGTTTTCATAGGATTTGCTATTATTAGTAATACTATTATTATTTATGTTTTAAAGGAATCCCTTATGTTGGACAAGCATGTGGTTTATTTTATTTTTATTTCTTTTTTCTTGTTCAGGATTCATTGAGGGTACAAGAAACCAGGTTACACTGATTTCATTTGTTAGGTACAGTCCCTCTTACAATTGTGTTTTGCCCCCAAAAGGTGTGGCACACACCAAGACCCCACCCCCTCACTCCTTCCCTCTCTCTGCTCTTCTTTCCCCACCCCTACCTCGTCTCTCTCTGCTCTCCCCTTTCACCACCCCCTCAGTGTCATTAATTGTCATTAATTGTCCTCATATCAAAATTGAGTACATGTTTATACAGATTCAGTGTAGCCTGCTATTCAAACAGGTTAAGGTAAACTTAACCTGCATAGCAATGGACTTACATCATAAGGGTATTTTGTAACCACGAGGGACTGGCTTTCCTTGTTTCTTATTGCCTTTATGCTGAAGAATACTTTCCCCTATAACCTATGATTTTCGTGCTCTCATTCAAAGCATTGCCCTAAGGAGATTTTTCTTTTTTTTACAACCTGGTTGGTATTTATGGCAATAAGTGGATAGAGATCTTTTTATCCTTCAGTGCTGTGAGATTTATGTAATTTAGGATTTTGTTGTGAGGTTCCTGACAGCTGGAGGAGGACACAGAATTATAATGGCACACTCAGACACAAACCTTCAGTAGCTGCGATGCATCTGGAGTTTTTATAGCCTAATTGCTGTAGAACATAAAATGCCGAAAGCTCCAATTCTGCCTCACCTGGTAATGACACTGCCTGAATGTAGGTTGTTATGGTATTAGAAGGAAGTAGATTGACGGGGAAACCAAGGAACTACTATGATTCATAAAAAAAGGGACCTTGCTTCTATAGGCTTCTATGGAAAACTATTTCTTTTAGCAGGAAGAGAGACATTGCATAAACTGGTTCCAGATGTCGTTGGATTACAAGGCAGTAAAGTATCTTGAATTTCTGCATGCTAGAGTGTCTCTATCTTCATTTTATTATCCAAGTTACAAGAAATAGATATGGGCCTGATTTTAGTAATAGCATAAACCCATAACCTGAGTATTTGCTTAAAGGAAAGTGTCAAGAATAGTTAAGTTCATGAAGTCTGCTGCATATAGCCAGGTAGAGGACATGGTTTAAAAACCCAGTTGTTGATGATATAACAAGTAACCTTGGATTAATTTCTTTTTCCCCCAGCTTTATTGAGATACAAATTCAAATTAAAATTGTGTATATTTAAGGTATAACATGATGTTTTGATGTACATTGTGAAATGAATACCATAATAAAGCTATTTAGTATACCATTTCTTCACATAGTTGCCCTTTTTATAGTAAGAACATTTGAGATCTATTTTCTTTGCCATTTTCAAGTATAGAAATATACATTATTATTACATTATTATCAAACACAGTCACGATGAAGCACATCTGGTCTCCAGAACTCATTCATCTCAAGGCTGGCAATTTGCGCCTGGGACATACATCTCCTCATTTTCCCTCCCCACCTGCCTTGGTCCTTCCTCGTCTGCCTTCTGCTGTCTGTTTCTCTGAGTTCAACCCTTTTCAGAGTCATCAGATTAGACAGTTCATTTAGTATTTGTCTTCCTGTGTCTGGCTTTTTACACTTAGCATCATGTTTTCCAAGTTCACACATGCTGTATCGAATGGCAGGATTTCCTCCTCCTCCTCTTCTTCTTCTTCTTTTTTTTTTTTTTTTAAGGCTGAATGATATTCCATTGTGGACCTATACCATTTTATTCATGGATGGGTATTTCAGTCCCCTCCTCATATTAGGCTGTTATAAATAATGCTGCAATTAACATCAGAATGCAGATGTCTTTTTAAGATAGTGATTTTATTTCCTTCAAGTATTTACCCAGAAATGGGATTGCTAGCTCAAATAATATGCCTATTTCTAATTGTTATTTTTTTGAGACCGAGTCTTACTATGTCACCCTCAGTAGAGTGCTATGGCATCACAGCTCACAGGAACCTCAGACTCTTGGGCTTAAGGAATTCTCTCACCTCAGCCTCCCACATAGCTGGGACTATAAGCACCCGCCACAATGCCTGGCTATTTTTTGGTTATAGTTGTCATTATTGCTTGGCAGGCCCAGGGTAGGTTGGAACCGCCAGCCTTGGTGTATGTGGCTGGGGCCCTAGCTGCTGAATTACAGGCACCGAGACTATGTCTGATTTTTTTGAGGAACGACTATACTGTTCTATATTGTGGCTATGCCATTTTACATTTCCACCAAGTGTATACAAGGTTACAATTGCTTCGCATCCTTGCCCATCCTGGGTTTTTGATAATAGCCATCCTAACAAGATGGGAGGACATATTTTGTTATTAGTATTATTAAAATTTAATAAAAACATCCCATAAGGTTTAAAAAATAGCTACTATAAAGAGGATAAAAGGTAGTCATGACACACCATAACTTCTCAGTTTTCACATTTAAGGTGGCTAATTTTTTAAGTGTATGGTAGAAGATTCTGGTACATTGTGGGAATATGGATGCTATTGTTTTATAGAACTAACAACTTCTGTTAGGCATTTCATAATTAAAACTTAGGTGGCAAATATTTTCTCAATCTGAGGTTGGGTTTCAGCAATATTACTTATTCTTCAACCTATTTTTATTATTTATTCATTAAATAGGTTAATAGATTACTGCCATTGTCATGAAAGCCAAAAATGTGCTTTATCATCAGGTCATGGAGTTATGCTAGGACTATGTATTTTGACCTCAGGCAGACTGTGGTTACAACAATGTTACATCCTTCTCCTTTTTGGGCTGATATTTGAATTTATGGCTAAAACCATACATTCAGGATTGTCTTCTTTGAAAATAAAAGTCAAACTATAACTGCACAAAGATAATTTTAAGTTGAATAATTATTTACGTAAATGTGAATTTTAGATAATTATTTTTTAATCTGTATTTATCTCTGTTTTCATTGTTTTGTTATACCAAAAACATAGTCACATGCCAAAAATATAATGTTTGCTCATGGGGCCAAAGGACATTGTAGTTTTAGAAATAGAAATTGAGAGATCGAAAATAAGGAAGGATATAACTTGAGTAGTGATAACTCTTTGGGGTCTACTTGAATAATCAAGGGGTACTAGAGCCGTTTTATAGATAGAGTTACATAAGCTCTATAAGATTCTTCCATATTCATTATAAGCTGACAGATTTACTGGGTACATTTAAGTGATTTAGCATAGAAGTAATCTTATGGGAAATCAGAATTTCAGTATTTTTCTTTTTTCTTTGTTTGGCACAATGCCAAAATTTTCATTAGATTCTAACAAGCTGGAAACTGATGTGTGGAAATGATATAATGAATGATATGGCGGAGAAACCCTCCATGTTAATCATATTTGCTATTTCTATGCCTGCATAGAGGCTAATTTGCCAAACCATATGGCATAAACAATCTTTTAATATCTCTGAGACTGGTTTAACACTAAAATTAAATGTTTCAAAAGATTTGGGTGATTGAGTACTGGGTCCCAATTCTTTGGTCCTTGAGCTGGCCTAAAGGTAGGTGATATTTGGGCTTGATTTTGAGTTTTACTTTGGTAAATGGAAATTTTAGCAGATGTTACATAGTTAGAGGCTTAAAAGTGGCTTGAATGGTTGAATGTGCCCTCTCTGTCTTGTGTCTCACTTTTTTGCTAAAGAACATGCTTTGTGTAGCTTTTGTCTGTGGATGAGGAAAGACATGTGAAACATATGTGGATTCAACTCAAAGACTGGAGTCAAACCAGCTGTTTTGCTTAGAGCAGCTGAACCCCACCTAACTTACATACACATATGCAAGACTAAAGACTTATTATCATCTGCCCTGAATTTTGGAGTGGTCCATCAGGCCATGTTTTTGTGGCAATAGCTGACAGATAAAGGATGAAAATGTTCTGATGGCCCAGCTTTGGCTTCATTTGACTAATGAGATAAATGAGACACTAATTGGTTAAGTGATTTTTTTTCTGAGGTCACACCAAATGAGAGAAAATAGCCCGAGACTACTTTTGTCCACATTACTTTGCTGTGATCCAGGATATTATTTTATTTTATTTATTGTTATTATTATTTTTTGAGACTTAGTCTCACTCTGTTGCCCTGGGTAGAGTGCCGTGGTTTCAGTGTGGCAAATAGCAACCTCAAATTCCTGGGGGTCAAGCAATCCTCTTACCTCAGCCTCCTGAGTAGCTGGGACTATAGGCGTGAGCCCTGCTTGGCTAATTATTTTATTTTTAATAGAGACAGGGTCTTGCTTTTGCTCAGGCTGGTCTCTAACTCTTGAGCTCAAGCAATCTACCTTCCTGGGCCTCCCAGAATGCTCGGGGATTACAGGCATGAGCCGCTGCACTCAGCCTAGCCAGGGCATTTTCAATCACACTCCAGACCAATAAACATCTTTGCTATCTTCTTCAAAAAATTCTTGCAAAGCAATGTTTTTGGAAAACACTTTGGTCATCTTGGCTAAAGACTATCTAGTTAGAACATCAGTTTGCTCACCTCAACAAACAACTCACCTATGAGAACATTAAATACTTTATCAAGACTTAATTTTCATTTCTCTAATCTTAAACTATTAGGACATTATCTTTCCCAATTCTCTCTGGTTCCCCCCTTGAAACTCTCACATTAAGCCACTTGAACACAGACTCCAAAAATCTCTATGTCCTATCCTCTACCTTTGAAGGATTACTAAAGTTATCCAGTTGCTAGTTTCTTTTACTGAAGTAAATTTAATGCACTTAGATTTACTTGAAGGACACTTTTTTTTTTTGGTGGTCTGGTAAGAATTGACCATTGACATACATTCGAATTATTCTGTTGAACATTAATAAATACATACATTAGTAAGAGTCAAGAACACAGATATGAGCTTTTTGGCTTCCACTTCTCTGTGCTCCATCAGTAACCTTTTACACATTGATCTATACAGGTTATCATCGATAAAAGAAAGACCTTGGGGAGATCATCTTTAAAGTGTCCAAGCCTGAAACTCCATTATTTTAAGATTATGAAGTTTTCAAATACATGTGCAAAAATTTACCACAATAGTTTTTTGTTTTTGAACTCTCTTAATATAAAGTGTACAAATGGTAACAATTTAAATAAGATTATTTTATGATTGTTTCATTTTGTAATCTATGCTATGTGCTTTTTTTGTTATACAAATTGGTTTACATTAGAAGTCTGAATCTAAATACAGTGTTTCATTTTTCAGATGTTAATTGAATTCTCAACTGGTAATATTTCACCTATTTAAAATTCACTGGCAATATTACAAAGGCTGAGTAGAACTTGTATCTACCATCAAGAGGTAAGCAAAACAGTCTCCTGCTGAAGAAATATCACCGGGAGGGTAATTGGTGGGGCCACACCTAAGGTGCATCTTAGAAGGGTACAGGCGAACCTTACTAAATGCAGAATACAAATGTCTTCATAGAGAAAATGCCAAGGAGGCTATGTTAATTAGTTTGATGAAAATAGTTCAGATTGTATAAGAAACCAGCACATTGTACCCCTTGATTGCACTATTGTACACAGCTATGATTTAATAATAAAGACAATTTAAAAAAAAGAAATATCACCAAGGATTAATGATGCTATGTTTCATTTCATAAGATATTTATTATGATTTTGCACAGGATACTATCCTGTCCTATAAAGACTAGAAAAAAACAAGATAAACTCTACTGTGATGCTATAAGCAGGCACACTGATAAATGCAGATGACTGAGCAGTTTATCCCATAATCACAGAATTACTGAAAGCAGCTATACGATCACAAAGTGCAAAGACTAGAGACATTTAAAATAGGCCACACAGGATTCTTTCCCTTTGTTTTCTAGACACGGAACTAGAAGAAGTTCATAATAATGATGTTCCATCATCTAGGTACAGATGTTCTCAGCAGAATTCTCTATTTAAGGCTTAGAGCAATAATTTTCAATATGTGTGCCATGAAAAATTTTTAAGATCAATAATAAAATTACTTTCAAAAGAAGTTCAAAGCAAAGTAAGTGTATTCTTTTTTTTACTCTTTTCTTCGATTAACATAATTTAAGTGTGCTGCACAAGTTTAACTATAGGTTCAAGTGTGCTGTGAGATTAAAAAAAGGTTGAAAAACACTGATTTAGAGAAATGTATATTTTGGAAACATTCCCATCACGAAATTTTGTTTTTTAACTTTTAGAGTAATGACATAATGTCATAAAACTGAGTATCCAAATTCTTAAGTTATTCAGAGAGTTCTGGAGAGCTGACATTTTACAATACTTAGAAAAAAGTATTTTCTAAGGTTTTTGAAATGGTTAGTAATGTTTTCTTTGATTACTTTCTCTTAGTTTTATCCTTATATTAGGTGGCAAGATTTTATTTCTTGCATATATTTTCCTTTAATTTTTTATAAACAGTTGATATCTTCCCATTGGCAAGAATTAAATGCTGTCTTTTATTTTAAGTTCCCTCTTTCCCTTTCAAAACTCATTATTTCAAATATATCAGTGGAATCATATACATGACTCACTGAGCAAAGGTCAACTCTAAATAGGAAAATGTTATAATTTTGACTTAATTGCTTTTTGGAGTGGAAATAAACTAAATTGAGAATGATTTTTTTTCTTCTAAGTCAAAAACTTTAATTTCTTATAAATAAGATAAAAATAAGGACACCTTGTGCTCCAAGTGGGATGATTCCCTAGCCTTCACAGAAGATAGTCTGATTGCTTTGGAAAGAGGTCACATTAGAAACATACTTTGAAGTCAGATATTTCCCCCTTTCAATATTCTTGGCAGTGTAACTACAATAACTTTCATATATGAAATAAGTAGGATGTTTCAATAACTTATCCGAAGCTTTTAAATAGTAAGAGCTCAAACTTTTTATTGTTTAACTTAGAACCATTCAGATGGATATTTAAATGAATGAAGAGGTAAAGGGAAAAAAATTGTACTCTCAGATGGTAGATATGATGGATAGAGAAGAATAAAGTTATATTTCAAATTTACAAATGGAAATTTCCAAGTATAAGAATGATGGCTGTGTCAAAAGGAAAAATTCCCCCTTTGGAAAAGGGTTGATATGTTTCTGACATACTACTGAGGTATTTCTTGACTAGTTTGTTTCAATTTATAATGGCTTGGGGAGTATTGTTTGAGTTCACTGCAATCATTAAATATTTTCTGACAAACTGAATAATAACAGTGATTCTTTATAAGAACCATTACAACGTCTAACTTCTACAAAACCACTAATTCCCATTTCTGAGTGGTATCATACTATATACCTTTCTCCTGAAGTGCATTTTGTCCTTTTTTGTACCAAATATTATTTATGCTGACATATGTATTTAGATGTCCAATTGACATTAAGTAGAAACAATACTGTTTTTAAAATTTGACTATAATAGGGCGAGGAGTTGGAGGCTGCTGCGAGCTGTGTGACGCCACGGCACTCTACCAAGGGCGATAAAGTGAGACTCTGTCTCTACAAAAAAAACAAAACAAAACAAATTTGACTATAAGAAAAATAAATGGATATTTCCCATGCTCTCAGAAATTTAAGACTATAAGTTAATTGTAAATAATAATTTGCATTTTTAATTTAATAATTAGGTAATCAAGGGTTTTCAAATACTTTGAATGTGATGAAATCAGGTTAAATTCAATGTATTTGCTGCTTTCTTGTCAATTTCACTGGATTTGGATGTGTTTATTTGAGAATTGTGGGACTGCCCTCTCTCTGGATGACTTTTTCTATTGTTAAGTCTTTTTCCTCACTGAGATTTTAGCTCTAACAGGGAGGGTTGTCTTCTATTTAAAAATAGAAATATAGAAATGATTTTAGTGAAATTTGTTTTGTTGACTATCACTACCTTCATGCTTCCTGTCTGTGATTGCAAAATCCCCCTCCAAAGATTAGAGAAGCTGCAGGCAACAGAAACCCACGGGAAGACATTTGGGAGGTGCTCAGCTTTATCTGTTATGCCAGTAGATAAATTTGGCAGGTTTGCTAAGTCTTAGATTAATCTATAAAAATAAGCCCTAAAATATGAGTTTCATTGACTTCTTACAGCATTCCAGAAACTTGGCTACAACTCCATATGTTATTTTATAATCCCATTTTATGGATAAGTAATTGAGGGTTAAGTAAATTTTCTAATGCTACTCTCCTGGTAAATGGTTGCTCCAGACTTTGTACTATTTGTGACTATGTTATACTGACTGTTGTTACCAATATTATTTTCCTGCTCTGGGGTTCATCCTTAATTTCTTATATATTATGACTCCAACAGGTGCCAAATGCCAGTTGAAAAAGTGGCACCTGTTGGAGTCATAATATATAAGAAATGGATTTCTTATATCTTTCTGGATTTGCACCTATTTTTGTCCCTTTTCACTGCCAGATAATGATGATAAAGCTTGTGATTTCATTAAGAGACATATATGCCCATAACACTGTCATATAAAAATCATTAGTATTAATAGACAAAATCCTGCATATTTATATTTAGGCAGTTTTTACATTTAAACTTTGTATCTTCTTACCTGATGAACCTGCAAAACTCACACAGATAAAATTCATTCAAATATTCCCAATGCACCTGAGTTTATCATTTTGCTGGCAAAAGTAGGGTTGTTCTTTTACTTGTTCTTGCTGCACAATTTTTTTGTTTGTTTTGTTTTGTACAGGCTGCACAATTTTTTTGTTTGTTTTGTTTTGAGACTACTCATTGCTCTCTCTCTCTTTTACATATACTCCTCAGGGCACTGTAAATCATAAGCATTTTGGAGGAGGAATTAATGCATTGGTCTTACTTTGTAGGAATGTCACCTGACCTCTTTGGGAGTGGTAATTAAAAGTAATATGCAAGAGTCCTTATGGTAAAAGTTTTTTCTTCTGGGTAGATGCCCAGTAATGAGATTGCAGGATCAAATGGGAGGTCTAGTTTGAGTTCTTTTTGGGTTCTCCACACTTCCTTCCAAAAAGGTTGCACTAGTTTGCAGTCCCACCAGCAGTATAAAAGTGTTCCCTTCTCTCCACATCCATGCCAGTGTCTACAGTTTTGAGACTTTGTGATGTGGGCCATTCTCACTGGGTTTAGATGATATCTCAGGGTGGTTTTGCTGCCAAAATGTGGAAACAGCCTAAATGCCTACCAACCCAGGAATGGATTAACAAGCTGTGGTATATGTGTACCATAGAATACAACTCAGCCACTAAAAAAGACAGAGACATACATCTTTTGAATTAACCTAGATGGAACACATTATTCTTAGCAAAGCATCAGAAGACAAATAAGAATCTTATGTACTCAATTCTGATATGAGGACAATTAACGAACCTAGCATACGGTGGGTAGGTGGGGGATGGAGAGACCAGAGACAGGAAAGGAGGGAAGAGGTGGGGGGTTTGGGGGGTGGTCTACCTTTGGGGGGCAGAACACTATTATGGGAGGATCTTTATCTGACACAAGCAATCTTTGTAAACTGGTTCTTTGTACTCTCAATGAATCTCCAACAATAAAAGAAGGTAATATGTGCATAGTTAACTGCTGGGAAAAGATGTTGCAATTAGGAAGTAAAAACTGGACCAGATTACCTGAGGGATCAAAGTTTGTTAACCAGCTATGCTGTACATGTACTGTGGACCCTCAAAACCAGTGATTGGTCAGAGACAACCTCAGTTATCTGCTAATCACACAGAGAAAGCACACATCTGTTTACAAGCATTCTTTTTGCATGCACACTCACACTCATTTTGAGAATTACTGTTAGAAAACTAGTAGGAAAAATGTGGCAGGGCAGTGGTTCTCAAACCATCAAAATTATATCTGGAAAACCTGCTAAAACAGAGATTACATTGACCCGCCTCAGAGATAGGACTTCATTATGTCCCTGTTGAGCCCCAGAGTTTGCATTTTATCAAGTTCCCAAGTGACGCTGCTGCTCCTGGTCTGAGCATTGCACTTACTACCTGAAAGATTGTAGTAGGATGATTGTTTTGGACCTTGATATTATACAATAAGATTACAGTTTTAAATAGCAACTCAACTATGGCACCGTACATTTTAAAATTTATTTTCAAATGTATTCTACATAGTTGCATACATTGTAGAATTCACTTCTCCTCTTTTTTAATTGTTTAGATTCCCCCTTCTTATTAGTCTTCATTTTATTCATAACCCAAACTGTATCTTTCCCCCCTCTCATTGTTTTGGTGACCTTTTCCCAGTTTTATGGCTGTCATATATTACTGAGACAGTGATTCTTTCTTGAGTAATTTTTCAGATTTGAATGACCTGTTCGGTTGTAAGCTTCCTGGCACAAGGAACCATGTGCTGTTCCACTTTGAGTCCCCATTCCCTGCTATCATGAATGTGTAGCACTAAGCACTGTACACAGAAGAGATAAATAGTACATATTGAATTGAATATTATTTTTAACTCTTTCTTTTTGAGGAAGATCAAAACGCACCTCCCATACAGACTTAAATAGTCTGAAATCTAGATATAAGGAAGGCAAAGAAAGAAGGAAGGAAAGGATAAAAGGCTACTTCTCGGGGTCTTTAACAGGAGAAGTTGTATGAAATGATTAAACCTGAATCAATTTGGATCTTAAATTATTAATTCCCTTATTTGAATGTACCATCTTTCTTTCTTTATTTGGTGTTTTCTAGTATAATATATCAAGAGGAAGCAACCAGTCCAGGTATATTGATCATAAATTAGTTTTACCTGAAAATAGTTTCTAGAAGACACTGGCTAAATCCAATCACTATTAAATAAGTAAAATGAAATGAAATAGTAGAGAATGCTTCCTAGGACAAGATGAAGTGATTTATATCAAGGAATTAATCATAATAACTGGGAGTTATATATAATTTCTCAAATGAGAGCATCCTTTAATCTCTATAAAAGGCATATAGTAAATGCTTTTCATTATTCTTATATATGTTGGAAATGGAAATATTTCATAATGTAAAAATATAAAATCTTATTGAAAGACATAAAACAAGATTGAATAAATTAAAAGCCCTACTATGTCTTAAACAAGAAGGCAATACCATTAGGAGGTCAATTCTTCCCCAAATTAATAATTTAGTGCAGTCAGAACCCCAAAGTATTATATTTGGGAAGGCACATTTATAAAATAACATTAATGTTTATTACCTGAAAATAGCTAAGAGAGTATGCAAAATGACCATAAAAGCAACTTGAATTTCTAGATGTCAGAGCATCAAAATTGAAAAACCACTAATCACAAATCAATATGACATTGGTATTGAAAGAGAAAAATAAATTACAGGAATAGGATAAATGTTTTGTAAACATCAGAAAAATAAGAATTTAACATAAAAAATCATATATTCAATAAGAAGAAATTATTTTTACAAATGTTCTGATATTATTGGATGGCCATCTGAAAGAAATAAAGTTGGTATCTATTTTATCTCCTATACATAAATAAACTACAGATAAATTTAATATGAAAAATGAAAATTAAGAATCTTGCAATAATATCAAGGAGAGTGTTTTTATATTTTCAGGCTTAACAAAATATTTTTAATCGAGACTATAAACCCAATAGACTTTTTTTAAAAAGCTGCAGTTGACTATAGTAAAATTGAAATTTTTTGTTTCAAAATATTTTATAAGTTAATAACAAGATAATAGATGTGGACAAATATTTCTAACAGAATTGATAGGTTATATAGCAATATCTAGAAATCAACAAGAACATATACAAAATAGGAAAAGGACAGAAGATATGATTTTGGAAATTAAAATGGTTACACCATAACAAAGACATAATATAGTTCACTATTTATTGATGAACAAAAATTAAAGAAATATTGAGGTGCTCTTACCCCCAGTAGAGAATTAGAAATTAAAGTTAAATCTACATATACAATTGTGAGGTTTTATAGGATATTTTGGAAATCAATCTAGCTATTGAAATTAAAAATAAATATATACTTTGAACCAGGTTTTCTGCAATTCCATGGAATCTATACCATAGAAATCACAGCACCATGAATTACGATCACATGTACATGGCTTTTATTGCAACTGTGCTCATTATGGCACTCTATATGAGAACAAGTAAATAAATTTGATACATATACATCAAGGAATAAAATACAGCCACTGAAAATGAACTTTATTAATGCAAATTGACTTGTAAAATTTTCTATAAGGCATTTTGGGGTAAGAAAAGCAAGAGGAGAAAAGGTAAATATAATGGCATCCCATCCCATTTTTATAAGGCATACAATAACCAAAAAAGCTCTTTATTTATATTTGAATATGCAAACAGGATTGTAGAAATGCCAAGAACTGCAAAAGGTCTGAGGTTCTACTCTACTCGCAAACTAACAAGTTAGCCTGTGTGTGTTCCATAGATGTTAGTAGAAGATATGAGAACCTTGGGACAGAAACCAAGAGCTCTGTTACTTCTGGTACAGCACACAGCATGAGCACTGTCATATTTGTAATAGTTCCTTCTGTCCTCGAGTTTTACAGAAGTGCCATGGAAACCCCTATGAGTTCTGCACAAGCAGATGGTTGCCTTACGGAATAGAAAAATAGAATCAAAGTCCCTGAACTTTTTGAGCATGTAAAAAATAAGCAGTCCTCCTCCCCTTGGGAGCACAGAATTACCCAGTAGCTAGTCAAGTTGTGGTTGGTGGTCACTTTGTGGTCTCCTTGACCTACTTTGTTATTTATGTGGCAAAAAAACTTGCTCAGTATCAGAAAACTGATCAGTCTTGCAGCCTAGTATGCTCAAAAAGAACATGAAGTGATATTTAACACCATGAAGCGCTGCAAATGAGCTTGGAGAAAAATATAAGAGAATGTGTATCATAATTTCAAAATAAGTAACCTGGGAGGGAGGGAGCTGTTGTTGGGGAAAGAGTGAGAAGACAGGAAAAGATGAGGCAAACAGAAAAGAAATGAAAGAAACTGCATATATTACACATACATCACACATATATGTATGTGCATTTATGTGTAATTATATATATATACATATTTTTTTTTTGCAGTTTGGCCAAGGCAGGGTTTAAACCTGCCGCCTTTGGTATATGGGGCCGGCGCCCTACTCAATGAGCCACAGGCACCACCCATGTAATTATATTTTTAATTAAAAGTATAAGTTACAAATAGTTTTTTAAAAAATGTTAAGAGCCCTAATATCTGGCCATTTTATTCTCTGATATAAATCCTTCAATGGGCTTCTTAATAATTTTGGGATGAAGTCCATACATAGTGCCTACATATGGCTCATAGCAACATCCATGCATGTGTAATTCCCACTCGACTGTTGATCCTCACCTTTTAGCTGCATCCACTCATTTACACCAGACCTTCTGTGTTTAGGACTGTAAAGCAAGAAAGGTTATGAAAGTGGAAAATTCTGCTCATGGACATGCTGACCTTCAGCATAGAACAGTGGATTTAGAAATGTGATACTGGGGGATATGTATCCTCCCTTTCCAGAATTTTTGAGTTTCATTGTTGTTCCAAAGAATGGTATGAAAAGTGTTTTGCTAAGCATGTAAAGATTTTGGCATTTCTATAAATTAAACCTGTTCTATCAGTACAACCTGAGCATTATCTTTTTAGAAGGGAATGAATCTTGGTTATTTTGAAGTGGAAGTGGATCCATTGATACTAAAAGTAAGAAAACAATAAGAGGACAAGTTTTTCTAGAAGGGAGTATTTCAGAATTCTCTCAGAATCTTTATATGACATTTAATTTTTTTAACATTTTAAAACACAATCTAATTATAAAACTCTAAATGTTCAATATTTTATTATGTGCCAGGAGAAGGTTCTATACAATAGTCAACATCGAATTGGCTTAATTCCCTAGGTTTTGGAAAGTATATGGAGGGGTAGGTTTTGGAAAGTATATGGTACGTTACTGATCTTCCCACTTGGGTCAGCTTGGTTGAGAAAGAAGGGAAGATGATTGTTCTCTTTCCCAGCTTTGGTGGAATGCTGAGATTTAAATAAAACCAGAAAAATGTTGTAAAGCCTACTTAAATAAATTAGAGTGTACTGACATAAAGTAGCAAGATAGCCACTTGCAAGCATATGCCACTTCACTATATACTGACATAGATCAAAGTCTAAAATACATTGTTAAAAAATGAATACTGTACAAACATATATGTTATGTTAGCCTACTATACATACTGTAGAGAAGACTATCTTTGAAAAGACACTAGCTATCACTGTTTTTATTCTCAGAATTGGAAAACAATGATCATGAAGGTTTTTGAAATTGCTTCTAACATGCATCTCTATCTGGGGCTTAGCTCACTCCTACAAGGAGTAGATGCCTCTATGTAGGCGGTATCACCAAAGACAGGGTAATGGTGAATGGGTAACAGTTGCTGGGAGTGCTGTGGGTGGTGGCAGTCGGCACTTTATTACTGTGGCTGAATAGTCTCCACAGTAATAAAGTCATATAGAGAAATATACATTTTTAGAAACACCTTCCAGATTACTTTTTACTCTCAGAAGCTAAAATTGTAAACAATTTTACTGGAAAGAGTTTTTTTTTTTTTTTTTAATGAATGACAGTTTCTTAGAAAATGGAACATTTATTTCCCTGTAAATTTATGTTTGTAATCCAGTAGCCATTTGACTTTCTGGGAATTTTCCTAAAGTATCTTGATTATCCTGCAAATAGACATTTATTTTATACTTTGAGTTATAATTCAGTGTACTTTATTAATTTTGTTGCTGAATTATTCTAGCTGTGTCCACCGGGAGTTTTTCCAGTTGGCTATGTGTTCCTTCCATGTATCTCCATCACTGTGAGAGTTTCTCAGTTTGGAATTTTTACTTCCTGGTAGTGTAAGATTGTCTAGGGTCATCTTGTTTATTCCTGGCCAACCCTAAATTAGCCATTTCTCCAAGGAGCCATCATGCTATTAGAAAATGATATAAAAAACTACTATCAGCTGTGTTTAGTGGCTCATGCCTATAATCTGGGCACTCTGGGAGGCTAAGGCAGAAGGATCACTTAAGGTCAGGAGTTGAAGACCAGCTTGAGCAAGACTGAGACCTGCATCTGTACTAAAAATAGAAAAAAAATAGCTGGGTGCTGTGGTGGGTGCTTGTAGTACCAGTTACTCAGGAGGCTGAGAGGGAAGGATTGATTGAGCCCAGGAGTTTGAGGTTGCTATGAGTCACAGCATTGTAGCCTGGGCAACAGAGTGAGACTCCATTTCAAAAAAGAAAGAAAGAAAGAAAGAAAAAGAAAAGAAAACAAAAACAAAAACAAATCAAGAGTGATCTAGGATCTAGAATGTTCATTATTATGGGCATCTTATTGCTTCTAGGCCCCCTCAGATGACAAAGTAAAGACATATATGTTTAACTGATTTTACGTTTGCTCAAATTTTTTTTTTCATGCTGGTCTTCTATGTTGACTCAATTCTTTTTTTGTTTTTTTGTTTTTTTTAATTCCAGGTTAATATAAGGATATCTATGATTGGGTTACATTGCTTGCATTTGTTAAATCATGTCCTGGTCACCCAGGTCACACAGTACTTCAGCCAGGAGCTATGTCATTTGCCCCTACCTTGTACCCATTAGGTGGAGCAATCAAGCCCCTTTAGGTTTCCCTACCTTCCCCCATGTGAATTTAATGTGTTTTTATCTTATGTGGACTTGTACTTGTTCATCTACTAGTTTTAAATTAGTATTGAGCACACAGGGTGCCTGCTTTTCCATTCTTGAGATACTTTACTAAGGAGAACATTCTTTAACGCCATTCACATAAATAAAAAAGATGTAACACCTACATCTTTTTATGGCTGAATAGTATTCCATGGTATATACGGTGTGTCCCTAAAGTTTGTGTGCAATTTATATAAATTGAACTTTATGGATACCCTGTATATATACCACAGTTTATTAATTCATCCGTTGGTTGATGGACACTTGTGTTGTTTACATATCTTTGTGGTTATGAATTGTGCTGCTCTAAACATTTGAGTGCAATTATCCTTGTGATAAAATTATTTTCTTCTTTTAGATAGATAGCTGGCAATGGAATTTGTTAGCCAGAAGGAACAAATTATAAGGTCTACTTTTAGCTCTTTGAGGATTTTTCATACTTCTTTCCAAAAAGGCTTTACTAGTTTACGATCCCACCAACAGTGTATAAGCATTCCCTTCTCTCAATACTCACACTAGGATTTTCAGCTTTGGGACTTTGTGATATGGGCTATTCTCACTGGGGTTAGGTGATATCTCAAGGTTGTTTTAATACACATTTCTCTGATGACTAGGGACAATCAGCATTTTTTGTTTGTTGGCCATTCATCTATCTTTTTTGGGAGAAGGTTTGTTCATGTCTCTTGCACCAGTGATTAATTGGGTTGTTTATCCTTGTTGATTTGCTTGAGTTCTTTGTAGATTCTGGTCATTAGCCCTTTGTCAGATTCGTAACATGCAACCATCTTTTAACACTTTGAAGGCTGCCTTTTTGCCTTGTTTATTATGTCCTTAGCTGTGCAGAAGCTTTTAAGCTTGATCAGTTTCCAATTATTTATTTTTGGTGTTGCTGCTATTGCCAATGGGGTCTTCTTCATAACAGCTTTCCCTAACCCAACATCATTAAGAGTTTTTCCCACATTTTCTTCTAGAGATTTTTGTGTCATAGATTTAAATCTTTATGCAGCATGAGTTAATTTTTGTAAGTGGTGAGAGGTGTGAGTCTAGATATCCCAGGGATGCAAGGCTGGTTCAGCATACGCAAATCCATAAATGTAATTTACTACATAAATAGACACAAAAACAAAAACCACATGGTCCCCTCCACAGATGCTGAAAAAACATTTGACAAAATTCTGCATCATTTCCCATAAGAACACTTAAGAAAATAGGAATAGATGAGACATTTCTTAAAATGATGGAAGCTATCTGCAACAAACCCACAGCCAATACCATACTGAATGGAGTAAAACTGAAAGGATTTCACTTGCAACTGGAACAAGATAAGGATATCCACTATTACCACTACTATTGAGCGTAGTGCTGGAAGGCCTAGCCAATGTAATCAAGCAAGAGAAGGGTATCAAGGGTATACAAATGTGGACAGAGGAGGTCAAACTTTCACTCTTTGCTGATGATATGATCTTATACTTAGAAAACCCCAGGGACTCAACCACAAGACGCTGGGAAGTAATCAATAAATACAGTAACATCTCAGGATATAAAATCAATGTCCACAAATCAGTAGCCTTCGTTAACAGTGAAACTGAGAATCAAAGATACAATATGTTCACAGTAGCTTCGAAGAAAATCAAATAACATGGAATATATCTAACAAAAGGATGTGAAGGTTTTACAAAGAGAAGTATAAAACCCCTGAGGTAAGAAACAGCAGAAGTTAACAAATGGGAGAACATATCATGCTCATGGCTGGGAAGAATCAACATTGTTAAAATGTCTATATTACCCAAAGAGATCTACAGATTTAATGCAATTCCCATTAAAACACCAACATCATTTCATATGGATTAAAAAAAAAAAAACATGAATAGCCACTGCAATTCTAAGAAATAAAAAAAAATTTGGAAGCATCATCTTACCAGATCTCACATTATATAAGTCTATAGTGATCAAAACAGCATGGTACTGCCATAAGAATAGAGACATACATTTATGGAACAGAATAGAAAATCTAGAGATAAAATCAGCCTCATATTACCATCTGATCTTTGATAAAGCAAGCAAAAGAATACACTGGGGAAAATAATCTCTATTTAATAAATGGTGCCCAGAGAACTAGGTAGGTACGTGTAAAAGATTGAAAACTGGACCATACCTCTCACCACTTTCAATTCTTAATTAGAAATGTTCTTTATACTAGTAAAGACAACTGTAACAATTCCAGATCATAAGCCCCAAGGGACAGAATAAAAGTCTCTTCCTTCTTTAAAATTTCCAATGAATTCCTACTAAATCTTTCTGGCATCTTTTAGGATACATGCTGACTACAGAACTGATCACTGTAGCCAAGAGAAATGAGATGTTCTTTTTGGGTTAAAACTGGGCCATATATTCTTCCGAGGTTTGACCTTGTTTAAACCCCATCGGCTCAGAACACTGTAAAAATGGATTTTCAAATGGTTGTTAGTGAAAAAGGAAAACTATATGCTATATGGTTGAAATGATAATTTTCTACCACAGTCAATTACCACTACTTTTATGAATGCAGAAATTCTAAAACTGGCTACCACTTACTGTGAAGTTTTGAGAGAAAACAAGATAGCTTTTATAAAAAGATGCATCAGTAAATGGCTTGAGCTCTATCTGTAGCAAATGCATGCTCCGAACTTCTTAAAATTGAATAGTACTTTACTATATCTTTGCATGTAATTATTTTCTGCTTCGAAAGTAGAAATGCAAAGAATATATATCCATTGTCAGTTACAATTCAGGGTTGCTTTTAAAAACAACTTCACCTTTACACAAATGGAGCAATTAGGCTAGGGGCAGATAAAATGTGTTGTCCTTTGCAGTTGTTGCTTCATTTTACCGGCTTCATTAATTTTCCTTATTTACCTCTTTGAGGAACACGTTTAAAGGGAAAGTAGACAGTATGCTATTCATTCATAAAAAGTGTTAAGGTAATTTCTTTTTTCCCCACTTCAAGGAAATTTATAAAATATATTAAAAAGGAAATAATATAGGATGGAAATGCATATAAATCAAACTAACATGATCTGAAGTTTTTGAGTTTTCACATCATCAGGCTTCCACGTCTCTTTTTAATTAAACCAGCAATTAACAGAATACAAATTCTATTGTAACAAGTTTATTTTCAAATTCATCCCTTGCAAAGTCACACTATTTTTAAGATATTAGTAATCCCTATAAAAGGTTGTATTCTGTTTTTATTTGAAGGCAATTACTGGTCTGGTTATACTTGTTAAGATTCTTTTTGCTTTTATTTCATTGCTTTTAAGAATATTGCTCATTCATTGTAGAGACCAAAACGTTTACAAAATAAGATGGTAAAATTGTTTCTAACTTGAATTTTTAAAAGCCTTGGTGCATAGGTTCCTGTGAAATATGGTTCAAATTATAGCTGAGCAAACAAGTATCTTGGGTGACTTCTTAAATTTGAAATTCATGAAACGAATATAATCAAATTGGTAACTCTGAATTAAAATTTGCTTATTTGGAAACTTTATAGAATTAGACTCACAATTTTTTCTTTCTTTTTTTTGTGGAGTGTAGTTAATGATACTTCTTTGAGTTATAAGATTTCTTTTGAGCTCTTTTGAGAAGAATCTTTCCCTCTTCTTTATCTTAAGCAGTGGATGCTGGCCATAATTTCTTCATTTTTTTAAGGACTCTTAAAATCTTTCCCTTTTTAACATGCTGAATATTTTAAAAATATTTAAATTATATCTTAAAAATGATCTTATATTTAATATTTTTACACATTATAAATTTAATTTAGGTTTAGCATAGACACTCTATTTTAAACAAATTTTATTAACAAATAAAACTAGACATCATGATAAGCACTTTTTCCATGTTTCCTCTTATTTACTGTTTATATTTTAGTAAACGAGGTATTAAAATCTCCGGTTTAGAGAGCAGGAAACTAAGGTCAGAGAACTCAATCAATTAAGGTCATACAGAAGAGCCAGGAGATAAATCTATCTACAGAAGATGACATACTTCATGTAAAAATTAAAAAAAAAAAAAAAAAAGAGCCAAGGCAAGAAACAAATACAAAAGTAAAAGTAAACATTGATTGTTCTAAGATACGCTCCTCCATGTTTCTCTCATGTTCACACATCTTGTCGAGTACGCCAAAAATGTAAGGGCCCAGGTCATTTCTCAGTCCTGGATTTACAGGCAACTACCTCCAGGGATGAAGTAATGTCTCCTGAAAGAGAGAGCAGACTTTCTTTAAAAGCCATGGATTCCCCAATTGAAGAATTCTTCTGCATTTTCAGCTTCCTTTAATTGTCCCTTGCATGTAATGAGTACTTAGGGTATGTTTGACATGAAAAGTCAAGTACAAAAAGTAAGTTAGCAAAAGAACATATACTCTGAATGAATTCTCCCATTATTACGCCAAATTGTGATTCTTTATTATTCTAAAAAACAAAACAAAATCAAAGAAATTTTTTACCAAAAATAACATCTAACATTTCTCAGTGTCTTCTTTGTGCCTTGTAAGTTCTTAACATTTTTTGCCGTTTTACCCCTTGCAACACTTTGAGGTAAGTAATATTATCCTTATTTACAAATGAGGAAACTGAGGCCTGGAGGCATTAGTTTGCTCAGAGCTAGTAAGGAGTGGAACCAGGCTCTGAATGACACCTCTGTTGCTCTAACAGGCTTTCAAGAACCTCGTTAGGAAGTTATTCCTACTGTTTGGTAATAAATAAGAGTGTTTATAGAGTCATTGTTCAGTCTGCAGTTTTCATGGAGAAATGTAGAAAAAAAGAATTTTAAGAAAAGGTCTTTGATGATGCTTCTGATATATGCATAACATAAATCTGAGGAAGATCCTGTCAAGGCAATAGGACACACGATTGGTCAAATATCTACATGTGTTATGTTAGGGCCATTTGTAGCTCATAATTTTTATGAAAGTGGCTTTACTTTAGCAAGAATCAATGCTACAAATACTATTCAAGTCCCAGTGTACAAAACGAATGTCAAAGATGTCCAGATAAACAAAGTAAAATCAAAATTAGGAAACTGACTGAGGTAACCACTCCAGAGCTTCCCTGGTTCAGTCTCTCATGTACGATTTAGAGACACCCACCCCCACCCTGCTTTTGATTTTTACCTCCAGGCACTGACCATATTCCTCTTTTCTAGTTTTCCCTGGGAACACACACTTGGGGCTCTACCACCAGCTAAAATTCAAGGGCTAACAATAGGCCTGTCAGAACAAACAGGTAATTGAAGGAAGGATACCAAGTGAGAAAGAAATGCCAAGGTCAAAGTGAAAGGAAACCAAGTTGCCTCACTAAACAGCTGTCATCCAAGCATCTTGCGCTTTCCAGGAGTTGCGTCTCCAGCTCGCATGGTAACCAGGCAACGACGTTGTCCGGGTAACCGCGGAAGCTTGCAGGTCACCAGCGCCCAGGACTCCAGGAAGCCCTTTCGCGCCCGGGGCTGGTCTGCGGTAGGAGGGCGTGTGAGGGAGAGCCGGAATCTCGCGAGAGCGGCGCGGGGCGCCGGGATGCGCCGTCGCGGTTGCCCTTAGGGATTGTAGTGGGGCAGCCCGGGCCGGAGCCGGACCCTGAGCCTGCAGCGCCACAAATGGCTGCCCATCAAGGGATGGCCACCGTCGCCCTGCGGGTTCTGGAAGAAGCCCTGGCAGGGAGTTCGACGCCGGCCGGGGGCTTGGCAGCGGCCAGGAGTTCGACGGCGGGCGGGAGTTTGACGCCAGCCCGGGGTTTGACGGCGGCCAGGAGTTCGACGCCAGGCGGGGGTTTGACGGCAGCCGGGGACGCGGCGGACGCGGCGGGCTCCGAGGGCGCCTACTACCTGGAGCGTATCCTTCCCGTGGAGGCGCGTTAGGAGACCCGGGGCCCGGGCCGGCTGCGCGTCTGTCGGTCCTTCAGGCGCGTCCTTGCCCCCCGCCCCGCCCCCACAGCCGCTTGAGGAATTTCTCGCCCTTAACGAGTGACGGGGCCCGGGGCCCGTTAGAAGAGTTGGGAGACCTTCCAGGGCCTCGTACTTAGTAACCACACAGTGAATTTTGAGTGGAATGTTGTTTTTTTGTGAGGAGACACAACAAACTGATTCAGCCCTCCTGTCAGTGAACAGGTTTATCCTAAATAAGCACGCAACGCTTTCACAATGCATTTCTTTAGGGTCCGCTTGGAAGACTAGGCAGAAGCCGCTGCCATGGGACCTCGACGAGCTCAAACTCAGAACGCGCAACTCGAGATGCCACGCAGAATGCCACTTTGTCCTTTGCTTAAATTTTTGGTTTCTGTAGCTTCACCTTCGTAGATAGATTTGATTTTGATTATTTAATAATAATAATTGCTCTTTTTTTCTTGAGCAACTAAATGATATAAACTAACAAGTTTCAGACTGTTAGAAAGTAAGCAGTGGTGAGCAATTATTAGTGGGAGTCTCAGAAAAATTAACCATATATGGCTAATTTCACTGTTTTCTTGTGTAAGGCTCCTCTTGTAGGTACATAGATTGATCTCACTGGACAGTTTTGGAGGGTACTTGAGAAAAACACATCAAACTCCTTTCTTCAGGCAGGTAAAAGAGGGATGGTTATCTGTTTTATTCTTTTTATTTTTTTGGCCAGGGCTGCGTTTGAACCCCTTGGCATATGGGGCTGGTGCCCTACTCCTTGAACCACAGGCGCTGCCCCAATCTGTTTTATTCTTAATGGTGGCAAGTAAACTCCAGTCTTCCTTGTCTTACTTTTTTGTGCAACTATCATCCCTCTAACTTTAATTTGAGATTTCAGAGATCCAGAAATGATTCATTTTGTGAACTTTGGCAAGCCATTTAACTGGTCCTGACTCAGGATCAGTACACATCCATGCTACAGAGAGCTTTGGTGACTTTAGTTAACATATCACATAAAATACGTAGAATTTTATTGGCTGCAAAAATAATCTTGTGGAAATATAAATTTTAGTGGGTTGAAATAACTTTGAATGAAATACCTGGGTATATTTGTGTCAGAAATGAAGCTTTATCTTCTGTTTTCATAGCTCTAACAGGCTATTTTTTCCAAGAATATTCCTTTTTATTTTTAATTATTATTATTATTTTTTGAGACAGAGTCTCACTTTGTTGCCCTCAGTAGAGTGCTGTGGTATCACGGTTCACAGCGTCCTCAAACTCTTGGGCTTAAGTGATTATCTAGCCTCGGCCTCCCAAGTAGCTGGGACTACAGGCTCCTGCCATGATGCTCAGTTATTACTAGAGATGGGGTCTTGCTCTGGCTCAGGCTGATCTCAAACCTGTGCTCAGGCAATGCACCCACCTGGACTTCCCAGAGTGTTAGGATTACAGGTGTGAGTTACTGCACCTGGCCTGTAATATTCCATCTTAAATTAAAAAATTGATTCAAATAATTCTTTCTGAGCTATCTATAGCAAGTATGAAGTTATCCAGGGTCCTTACTAGTAAATGGTAACCAGTCAGTTTGTAATTTTTCTTATTGAAATAATTTGTATAATTACATAGTTTGTTAACGTGAGAATAATTCAATGAGGTAGCTTTTTGCAAACATCTTTGTGAAATAAATGGTAGGATTCCAACATATGTAACTTTTAGCATTGGAAATTGGGTTTACTTAATTTGCAGGGAGATGATTGAGTCACAGCTACAAACAGGTAGCAGTTTGCAAATCTGTCTTAGGAAGACTTAGGAATAATGAAGGACATTGACAAAGATAAGTCTAATTTTTTAGAATTTTATTGTCCAGTTTGTGAACTATCTGCCTTCTTGATTTTTTCCTATCTCTCTTTTGTTAAGTCACTACTATTTTGTGTTTCAACAAAAGGGAGGTTAGGGGATGGCAAAGTTAAACATTTGTCCAGTCTATTTTGCAATATTCAGTATTAAGGGAAGAGATTTAGTCATGGAAGAGTCTTTAACTCTTAGTTAAAATAAAGTTCAAGGATTACTTGTGAATGCCAATTATTCTTACATCCTCAGGCTTTTTTCACATGCATAATTAAGAGCTGCCTGTATAATGTTATTTGACACTGTTTCTAAAGGCAATTATGATAGTTGCTGAAGTGAGACTTTCTTTGGTTTAACGTCTTTAGCTTTCAGGTAATTTAATTGAGCTACTGCAGTGGGTAAATAAAAATTATATGCACAAATGAATCAGAAATCTGATGTCCTCTGCTTTGCACGTATACTTAATCACTTCTAATCTGCATTTGGCTCCGGACTTCCCTTATTTATAACTGAACAGAGGCTCCTAGTACACTAGACAATGAATTATCAATACTAAGCAATCCTTTGAAAGAGGTTGACTTGAATTTTCCAGGAAATCATCCACTTCTCTGCTCTTAAACATTCACACATAAAGAACATGGCTGATTTAATGTGTTCCAAACCAGAAACACAGCCGGGATCCACCTCGGGGCAAATGGGTCATTAATAAAGGCCACATGTCCTTTTATAACAATTTAGAGACTTTCCTTAGGAAAAAGGAATTCTTATCCCTGCAACATCCTTTCCTTGTCCTAGCTGTAACAATACCACCTATTTCTCTTAGAACTTTGCAGTATGATTGCTTTATATATTTTAAACCTTCGCAAGGAAGATACAAACATACACAGCAACATAGTTCTTAGCTATCAGCAGAACTAGTTACAGAGTGAGTACAGGAGTGTACTGTAGAACTCTTCATTGTAGAACTGTAGAACTCTTCCTTAGAAAAGTATTTGCAGGCAATCCTTCAGGGACCCTGTCCGTTGTGTCGGAAGCTTTCCTATCTTCTAGTAAATGATCACTCGGTCATTTCCTGAAAAAAAAAAAAAAGTATTTGCAACAATATAAAATATAAGGTTAGATTTTAACTATGTAATACTTAAAAGGCCAAGCAGTTATCTTTAGAATTTTGAAAGAAAGTTGATTGTTTTTGTGAATGAATTTCCTTTTAGAAATCAATCCCCTTTGTTTGGGTTTTTTTTTTTTTTTTTGCAGTTTGGCCGGGGCTGGGTTTGAACCTACCATCCTCGGTATATGGGGCCAGCGCCCTACTGACTGAGCTACAGTCCGAAATCAGTCCACTTTGGATAAGGTTCCCAATTGTATTGCAGAGTGAGACTACTTATTAATATATGGCAGTGGATGTTTGGCAGTACCCAATTCCAATTGCAAGATGCAGGCTAGGATGAATTTACACTGAGGAAGCAAAAGTTTAATTGGTTTTGTTGTTACTTATCTAAAGGAAGACTTTGTTCAAGGAAGAATAATAGAATATGTGAACCCTAGGAAAGTGTACTGCTTTTGTTACCTAATTCCCTTCACTGGAGTCACTGATCTTCTAATTAACTTTTAATTATTACATATTTTTAGGCATTCTAATATTGCAAAATTGGCTTCTTAGATTGAGGCTTTAAGTTTTCTGGCCACTGAAAATGTATCTACTTTTCAGCTACCTCCAGCAGCTCTTTCTGAGAGTTGCGTAAGTTTAAGCAAGTCCTTCCAAGGTCCTGAGCTCTGGATGCAGTCCCAAAGTCAACTGTTTTTGAAACAGGATAATTGAGGATTCCAGACTCTTGAAATATAGAAATAACACTAGATCGATGGCTCATCTGAGAAGCATGATGTCTTTTTAAGTACCTTATGTGTCCAATCTTTAATTGCAATGTAATGTTTATTGATACCTTTAATTAAAATTGAAGTTTGTCATTTGGCTTTTTATTATTTTGTTGTGTGTTTTTAACATTTTGTTTTTTTGTAAAATTAAAGTTCAATAAGTGAAAAGAATTGTAAATATTATGCATAGATTTCTTTTTATCTTTTAAAAATATTCTCTTAGATAAATGTCTTAGACTTTTTTTCTGTTATAAGGAGATACTTCTCTGGAATATTCATAGTGTTAAGTGAAAAAAAAAACTTTTAAAGTCCTTAATAATTTTTAATTATATACTCAATATATTTCTTATCATTGCAAAACTTAAATTGTCCATGGTGCTTAGATATTAGAATATATGTATCCTACATATATTTAAATATAAAGGGTAGACAATCTGAATGTAGAATCTAGATCAAGAGCCATGTTAATAAAGCCAGAGTGTTGGATTTTACATGTATGAAAGTCATAGGTTATTTGAAGATAAAAACAAAAACGTGTTTTGTGTGCTCTAGTGTAGGCAAGCTTTAATGTGCATATTAAATATGTGCATATGAATTATCTGTGGATCTTTAAATGAAAATTCTAATTTAGTCTTGGAGAGGGCTGAAAGTCTGCATGACTAACTAGCTCCCACGTGCTGCCAGTGCTAAGGAGACAACAAATATCTTGACCTTTATTTAGCCTTTATGTTTTCAGATAGAAGTATAATATGTAGAAACCATATTTTGGGAGGAATGGGAGCCTCAGTCTGTGTCTAGGTTGTGGCTCTTGACAACAGACTTTGGCTTGGAAATGGATAGTGCTTTGGGCTGTGGCTTCAGAGCAGGGAGGCAAGGGAGCCACAGACAGTACCCTGGGAAAAAGCAAACTGGAAACCCAGGCACAGTATTGTCAAGTCAAGGTCAAGCAGACAGATAAGAAGCAGACTTGAGGGGACTACAGTGTAGGAAAAAATGAATTAACTGGAATTCAGTGGTGGTATTTGAAGGACTATTGGGCAGGTAGGAGCAAGTGAGTTTTGTAAGAGCACAGAGTCAGCTTGACATTAAGAAACTGATTTTAAGGCAGAATGCAGTGGAAAAATAAGTTTGCATGTGAACTGTCACCACCTTAATTGTGTCTGTGTTTGCTGGAGAGCAGTGTTACCTAAGAGATTAAAATTAAAGATAAGAAAGTTGCTCAGTAGAGTAGAACCAGAGTAAAGGGTTTATCTCTCAGATAGTTCTTGATGAATTGCTTTTTTCTACTCTGGCAAGATTGCTTACCAAAATGGTAAAGCTTATGAGACTTATGGCATATACTACATCTTTACCTTTATCTTATTTTTGCTGCTTTCCTTTTCTCCTCCATTTTCCAATTAATTTATTGTTATATTTTGTGTGTTATACATATTTATACTACAGAATCACTTTGAGATGAGATTGTATATTTGTCTATTTCCAGATAACAGGTGCATATACACAATGTGTAGTTTACTCTTTTATCTCTAATTTATGTTGCCTTATGACACTATGTATATTTGTATAAGTCTTAGAATCAAGGTGGAAATCATTAGATGGTTAATAGTCAAAGAGATAAGAAATGTCATTCGTCATGCATTTGAGTTGTGAAAAAATAATAATTAAAATACTAGTTAAAATTTTGTATTTTAGGCTGGGTGTGGTGGCTTGCTCCTGTAATCCTAGCACTCGGGGAGGCTGAGATGGGTGGATCACCTGAGTTCAGAAGTTGGAGACCACCCAGTAAGAGCAAGACCCTGTCTCTACTAAGCTGGAAAAATTTGTGGGTCTTTGTTGGCAAGTACCTGTAGTCCCAGCTACTCAGGAGGCTGAGGCAAGAGGGTTCCTTGAGTTCAAGAGTTTGCGTTTTCTGTGAGTTCATGGTGTTCTAACCAGGGTGATAGAGTGAGAATTTCTTTCTCTCAAAAAAAATTAATTTTAAGTATCTAGATTCATAGGCCATGTTGGGGACAAAATTTAAGCAAATAAAATTACATGTATTTACCAAGTTAGAGTGAGATAATTGGATCCAGCACCATATTTTAAGATCAGCTAAAATTTTGATACAATAATTTTATTTCTTATTGAGATTAAAACTTGACAAGATATTCAGAGGTCACTGTAACTGAAGCATCTGAAGAGGATTATGAATATGAAGAGGTAATTTGTAAATTTTGAATATTCTATAAATTCATTGCTGTCATTCTCATGAAACAGTCACTTTATTTTCTGAAATATATAAGCATGTTTTTCCCTTGAGAGAGACTAACTTTTTATCTAAATTTAGCTAATATCAGTGTATTAAGAGTGAGACGTGAAACTTGTGTTTAAATATTTAGATTGGATAAAACATCTGGCTTTTTCAGTTTTCCTATTAGTTGTCTTTTGGAGTCAGCTCCTTATCACTTGCTTTCTGGAGCCATGGCATAGACTGTCATCTCTGTTCAGGAGGTATTTGCTGCCATCCAGTCTGCTCTTGGTTGGGATTCTAAATTCTCAGTACTCAGTTGGAACTTAGGCTTTGTGCTTCCTTCCAGCTTAAATGTACTTCATCTATGTAGTTCTTATCTCAGAGCTGCTTTTGTTTCATTCTTTCCATGAGACTTATCATTATTTCCACACATGGAGGATAAAGTCACACCTAGAGAACAGAGCCATGAATGAAACTTTGGGGTAAGGCTGGTAAGCCTGGGAGAGCAAGAAACAGTACAAACACAGGAGATGAGTTTTTCATTGCTGCTGGTAAAACAGAGATAGTATGTATCATATAAAGTTCCTGAAAGAGTTAATAAATGGAAAGGGCTTAAAACAGTGATCAGTACATAAAAAGCATGTACTAAGTGTTAACTATCATTAAAATAATTATAGTACATTGTATTATTTCAAGATTTTAACAGTAAGTTTTGCTTTGTTTTCAATAAACTAGAGTTTGTAGTTGCTAGTAGTTATGAAAAAGGAATGGTGGAGGATACCTGGGATGGGGAGAGAATGGCAGCATTTAGAGGAGCCTGATTTTTTTTTTCCAACAGGATTGTTAGATGACATTTCCCGTTATAGATAAAAGCAGTTGCCCATATGCTAATCTTGACTTTAAGTGATATTGATGTTTACAAGGAAGTCAGAATGCTGCCTGCTTGTTAATTATCCATTATTCATAGATCTTCAGAATGACATGGTGTCTTACATAAAGCGTATTTTCTTATCCTTTGCTGTGTGAACAAAAATTATTTCTGAAATGAAATAGGGGACATTATATTTCTCTTCACTCTTTTTATCCTTCTCTTTATCTGTGACCTAGATACCAGATGATAATTTTAGCATTCCAGAAGGTGAAGAAGATCTGGCAAAAGCAATTCAGATGGTCCAAGAACAAGCTACAGATACTCAAATTCTGGTAAGAATTGGGAACACTACTGTAGCCTATACATTAGCCATAATACTTTTTATATGAAGTTTTGAAACGCAAAAATTTTCAATACTTTACCTTACTTATTAAATGCAATCCTGCCATGTCTTCATTTCTGTTTCTTTGTTATCAAGCTTTCACTTTCGGTAAGTAGTCATGTTCCCTCTTTGTGTTGTCATTCTCCATATCATGGTCACTCTGGCATGATTCTACAGGGAATGCTTAACATATTTTGGCTTTTCTTATGAGGCTTTAAGTAAAATATATAAAACTGATGGTATTCCTGTAAAATTGAAAACTCATTCAAAAATTAAAAATCCTGATAGAAAATATGTTTTAAAAAGCATTTTTCATATCTACATAAAGAAGGATGCTTTTAATAATTAAACTTTTACATACTGAGTCATATAAAGGAAATTTTGATACCCTTATTCAATTGCAGATTTGACTTCCTCAGTGCAAAATAGTAAGACTTTACCCCATGATATACTCTGGGTCAATCTGTCCATATTCTGTAGACTTCCCAAACAAACAAACAAACAAACAAACAAAGTGAAAAGGAAGATTTCATGAAGCCAGAATGAATTACATTCTTTTGTATGAATGGCTGTAGATCTTAGTAAATGCCAGTCTTTCATGCTTCCTATTGCTAGAGTTTTTTCATGGTAGACACAGAGTGGGATCTTCTGCCCAGACTTATTACTCTGTTGGATATCTCAGTGCAATAATTTATAGGAACAGTTTTAAAATACCTCATTTTGAATTAACTACAACTGATATGATTATTGATTGTTCATAATTTTCTTGCTTTTACAACTTTAAGTCCAGAAAGGTTATTAAAAATTCCTTATATATCAATTATTTTTATCTGTATTTGGTAGACAGACCTATTATAGTGCTTGGCACATAGTAGGCACTAAATAAATAGCAGTTGAATTAGTGGATAAATAAATTAATCTCTGAATGAAAGATTATGAATGAAACTGTAATTGCATCTTCGTATGGTGTTACATGCTAGAACAGCAATCTCTAACCTTTTCAGAGACTAGTTTTATGGAAGATAATTTTTCCACGGACTATGGGGGAGGGGGGGATGACCCAGGATGATTCAACCACATTGCATGGTATACTTTACTTCTATTATTATAACATTGTAATATATCATAAAATAACTCACCATAATGCACTCTCTCTGCTATAATAATCTGTATTTGCAGTCAACCCTCACTGCCTCATCTTTAGCTCAGATCATCAGGCATTAGAGTCTCATAAGGGACAAACAATCTAGATCCCTTGTGTGCACAGTTTACAGTAGGGTTCATTCTCCTATGAGAATCTAATGTTACTGCTGATCTGATAGGAGGTAGAGCTCAGGAGGTGACTCCAGTGATGAGGAGTGGTTGCAGGTACAGACAAAGCTGTGCTCACTTAACGCTGTTCATCTGCTGCTGTGCAGCCAGTTCATAACAGGCCATGGACCTGTACTGATCTGCAGCCTGGGGCTTGGGGACCTCAGTGTTGGAAGACGTTTGTAGATTCAAAGATGAATCAAAAGAGGACAATTGGGGAAGAAATACAGTGGAGTAGCTGTTATATCTACCAACCAAATAGCAGTAGTCTTTTATCAATTTATTGGAAGCTTTTCTTTGTCATAACCTTGTAAGAGTGGACATTCTAGATTTCTGGTATGTTTGTATCTGGTTGAATCTCTTTTAGGTTCTTTTTAACCTAGATTTTTGGTTCTTTGGAGAAACAGGGCTATGTAGAAAATTCACAAAAGTTTCCCTTAAGCTTCTAAAATTAAATATAAATTCATTTTATTGTAAGCATATCAATTATATCTTTTAATTTGTTTTTATTTCTATTGTGTATTTTAATATCCAAAAATTAGCTTTAATTGTGCCCTGGACTCTCTAAAGAATATTTATGGCTTATTACATATATTTTAATTTGTTAAGAATTTATTATATTTGTTTATAAATAAGATACATTATCTTCTATGAGAGGGTGCAGTAGTCCCTATGCAATGGAACTTTAAAAATTTTCCTTACAGATTGTAAGTAAAAGGTTATGATACCTTTTGTAATAGTAAGAAATAGTCTTATTTGATAAAAAAATTAACAAAGATTACTTAATAAATAGTTGATATTAAAATAAGTTTTTATGTTTTTTTAAAACTTTGGTAACATGAGTAGATATTTGAGAATTGATTGCATTGTTTATTTTATAAACTTTAAATTGTGTATTTGATATATTGTCATTTTCCTTAGTAGGTACAATGGTCTGAGATCTGTTTGTTATATTTAATGTGACTAGAAAAAAGTTGAGAAGATATCAGGTGTTAATCTTTAACAATTGTGTAGTTCGGTTATATTATCCATTGTTTCTTGAAACCGAAATCTTTCCAAGTATGTATGGACATGGGCGTATTTTTTAGATCTGTATATGTGTGTTTCCGAGGGATGCCAAAAAATGTATAAGCATGTTAAGAGATGTTTTCAATGTATTATGAAAACTAATGATAACTGCTTTTAGTACCTCTTATAATTGCAGAAGTCAAAGGTGACCTGTATTTATCTTTTGTTATTGGTACTCATTCAAGGTCAAACAGTAAAGTTCTCAAACTCATCATAGAAAAAGTGCTACATATCTCATAGCTGAATAGGACAATAGTCGCCTTTGAACTACTCCCCTTGGGAAGCTATGCTCTGATGGCAGCACTTAGTCCACCCTTCGAAGCACTTTTGAAACCCTTTTTCTGGGATGACTATTAGAACTGATTGTTGTACATTGCACAAAAGCACACAACAACAAAAGAGAATGCCACTTAGCAAGACACCATCACACATTGACACAAACACACTTGTAAAATACCGATGTACCTGGTTATGAAACCTCACTGAGTTGTACAGTGTTGCCAACTTCAGCACATAGTGGCAATTCGCGAACTTAATTGTCAGACCTTGTACAATGACAACTCTGATAAAATGAAGTTACAAATAAAATAAGACGTAATTTTTTTTTTTTTTTTTTAGAGATAGTCTTACTCTATCACCTTCGGCAGAGTGCCGTGGCATCACAGCTCATAGCAACCTCCCGCTCCTGGGCTTAGGCAATTCTCTTGCCTCAACCTCTTGAGTAGCTGGCACTATAGGTGCCCACCACAACACCCGATTATTTTTGGTTGCAATTTGGCTGGGGCCAGGTTTGAACCTGCCACCCTCGGTATATGGGGCTGGTGTCCTCCTCACTGAGGATATGTTTTAAGACACTTGGACTTTAGTATTTATTTTCTTTTCTCACTAGTCAATGAGTTTTCAAAGGCACTCACTAACTAGTGTAGTTCAAAGTATGTCAAGATACTTAACTTGGATATGGTTTATTAGTACTGTTTTGCAATGTAGAGTTTACTTAGTTTTATGTCCTTACAGCTCTCTTATCCTTCTCCTGGCCTTCATCCCTCCTTAATCCACCTTAGCTCTACCCTGTCTTCTCTTACCTGAGCTATATATGAGCTGCTGGTACTGTTCTTCCTTCTGATATCACCTAAAAGATGTCTCTAAACACAAATTTGAATTTTTCTCCCCTCACCTTAAATTCCCAAAGTCTCCACTCTTCCATCTGCCTTTGCTTTCTTGATATGCTTCCTGCCTAGCTTTTCATCTGTGTCTTTGGTTCTTCCTTTATAAGACCCTAAGCCTGAATGACTGAACTCCTTGTTTTTGCCTCAGGTGTTTTCTTGCCTTGAATTTCCTTTTATCCTCTGTAATGTGTTGAGCCTCTCATCTTCTATAGAGTCCAACTTAAGAGTGTCTTTAAAAAGCCTTCATTCACCTATCCAAGTCAAGGGAGATACTTTTTTTCTTTATGTATTGCTTTACCATGCAGATCTCTATTGTTGTAATCATAACATGATATAGGTACCTCTCTCCTTAGAAAATGTCAACTTTAGAATTTTTATAGATAAAATGAGGGTATGTGCTAGAGCATGTTTGTTCAGCAGATTTCTGGGTCGCATGTACATATAATACTTTTTGATAATTCAGCAATCTGTAAATCTGCAAAATGAGCCACATTTTGTCAGTTTATATAGTGCTTGCTTTTTTTGGTGCTTATTCTGATGTGTTTTATTAATCTCACAATTAATTTAGCTACAAAACCATAAGGAGGTAATACATATGATGAATATAAATATATAATTGAGATAAAAGTGCTACTTAAATTACATAAATATACATAAGGATTGTACGTATGATATTGTGGATTTGTAACTGGCTTTTATAATCCAACCTTATAGCAAATTCAAGAGCTGCTATGTTGTAATGTCTTGTTTTTATTCAATTATTCTTTCAATTCCATTATTGTATAATGAATATTTACTTACAGCTATATTATGGCATCACATTAAAATGATATACAGTAAAGCCTCTGTAAGTTGACCACCCAAGGGATTGTAGTAAAGGTGATTCCCCCCTGAGGGACTAGGCTTACTGTATGGCTACATAAATGTGGTGCTTGTACAGTCTATAAAAATTAGGTCAACTTAAGGAGGTGGTCAATGTAGGGAGGTGGTCAACTATGGAAGTTCAACTGCATAATCTTCTGTGCTAGTAACCACCATACTACAAAGACTTGGAAGATATGCATTCGTTCTCTGCTACTTTGGGATTTCCCATGATTTTTTTATAGGATCCTGCACATTGCTATATAATGTCTTTTTGATATTTAGAAAGAATATTACAAATGTTTCTACTTGAGTTTTAAGAAATCACTTAAAGCCCTATACATTTTTTGGTTTTTCTGTAGACCCCATGTTTGCCTCAGTTCACCGGTACTATGAATGTCGTAGCAGCTACTAGTAATGAACATCAAGCATTAAATTATTTGTAGCACTTTTGAAAAGAACCATTTGGGGTAAAAAAAATCCTCTTTCCTTGCATTTCAATATAAATATTTTGTACATTCTGTGCCTGATAGGTGATCCTTACCAGATTAGGGAAAAGAAGGAAGAAGGAAAATTTGTTACCCAATTTCTCTAGGTTAAAATAGATCTGTTTATTGAAATGATCAACAAATAAATTACTGATTTCTTGCCAGTGAAAAAAATGAAAGCACTTGAGAGATAATGATGTTTGATATTTTTAATAAACTATTTTGTACACTGACTTATTTGCGAATGGCTATCTAAAATTTGTCACTTGCTGAAATGTCTCCATTATTTTAATTTAGAGGTCTGAAGAATTTTTCTTTCAAAATAGTAAAAACAAGTTAAGTATCCCTTGTCTAAAATGTTTGGGGCCAGAAGTATTTTAAATTCGCTCTCTTTCTCTCTCTCTCTATATATACACACACACACACATTTTTTTTTTATTTAGGAATTTTTTGCATGTACATAATGAGATATCTTGAGGATGGGACACAAATCTAAACATGAAATTCATTTATGTTCCATATATACCTTATACACATAGCCTGAAGGTAATTTTATACAATATGTTACTGAGAAATCAATAGACTCACAGCCTGATACTCATAGAAACCAACACCATGGCACTAGCCTTTGAGAAAAGAAAAGTTTTCCAGTCAATTGTCTGGAGACAGGAGGGAAAGCTCCGATCTATCATGCTGAGCTAGGGCTTGAGTCAGATTTTACAAGTGTAGAGAAAATGGGGTGATCTGGTTGAGTCTTGCAGTGGGATGATGTCAAGCTCTGTCTGGCTAGATCTGGGGCCCTGTAATGTAATACTGGCTTCTTAATTCAGTTCCTGCTACTCAGTCTGGTCTAGGCACTTAGGTTCTACCTATGGTTATGTGCTTGGTTCATCTGGGTGTATTCAGGTTATGTGACCTTCAGTTCAATGGCAACTGAAAAACTACTTATAATATTACATGAAAGATGAGGCAGATTGGTCTGGTATGGTTACAAAATCTTTAACAATTTTATGTATGAAACAAATTTTGTGTTAAATACTGTCTTATGGAATTTTAAACTTGTGACTTCATGTTAGTGCTCTAAAATTTTTGGCTTTTGCTTAGACAAACGACCCAAGAGAGATTTTTCCAACTTGGGTCTTCCCCTTTGGGGGAAGCCTCTGGTGCCTTTTTACTATTTTGGTATTCCTTTCTATCTAATAAAATCCTATCTTACCACTAAAAAATAAAAATTAAAAAAAATTGTTTTGGCTTTTGGAGCATTTCAGATTTGGATGTTTAAATAAGGGATGCTTAACATGTATTTTAGGTCTCAAGAGCTATAAGATGTCTGTGTGGCAAGCAGTCAACTGTCTTCTACAGTGCAAAATCGGCCATAGACAATAGTAAACAAATGGCTGTGTTCTAATAAACTTTACGGACAAGAACAGTTTACTGACTCCTGATCTAGTTGTAGAATTCTTTCCATGTAGTATAGACCAGTGCAAGCTTCTTTTGTCATACATTATTTCTTCCCTCAAGGTACAAAAAATAAAGGTGCCCAAACTGTGGTATTTATTTTTATAGTGATAATTAAAAGAATTGAAGGTCCATACATATCTTCTTCCTTCAAAATGTTTTATCTTTTGTTGGGAGGTCAAAGTCCCAAAATTGTGATATTCCTTTTTATTAACGAAATTAAAAGGTCCATATACTTTTTCCTCTTTTAAAACCTATTATCTGTTACTGGGAGGTCAAGCTGGCTTCCATATTGTCCTCCAGACATCCAGTTACACTCTTTGCCTCAGGTTCTTTTCACTTACTGAAGCTGTGTCTGGTACACGAGTCACTCTGTCTCTTTGTTTGGATATATGGAGGATAACACTTTTTGAACGAAATCTTCCTCTACCACCTTACATATGCAGCAACCCAGTTCCACTCACCCTTGCCCTCGGCCTGGCTCTCCCTATCCTCAATCCTTTGGTTTTTCCCCCCAGGCACTTAGTGCCAGCTGCTGTACTCTATATTTTGTGTTTAGTTGTTCCTATCATGTTTTCACTTGACTATTAGACAGGAGGACAGAGACTTGTTTTCCTTGTTTCCTGCTTTGTCTATAATGATTAAAATAGTTCCTCGCATATAACATCTAACAAAAGTTGTTGAAAAAATAAGTGGATGAATGAATGAATGCCCTGTCTGTTATTAATTAAAGCATTGATGCTTTAAAATAAATAATTGCACTTCTAAATTTCAGGAACAGAAAACAGTTCTTCCTTCAAAGCATGCAGTACCTGAAGTAATAGAAGATTTTCTCTGCAATTTCCTGATCAAAATGGGAATGACCAGAACTCTTGATAGCTTTCAGTCTGAATGGTAAACTATTATGTGGATAAATAGTTCTCTAGTAATGCTAACAACATTTAATATGTATTTACTTATTTATTCATTTATTTATGCAGAGGCAGAGTGTCACTCTGTCACCCTGGAGAGAGTGGTAGCATTGTAGCTCACAGCAAACTCAAACTCTTGGGCTCAAGTGAGCTTCTTGCCTCAGCCTCCCAAGTTGCTGAGACTTAAGGCACATCAAGTCTAGTTTTTCTGTTTTTGGTAAGGATGGGGTTCCACTCTTGCTCAGGCTGGTCTTGAACTGTTGAGCTCAAGCAATCCATTGATCTTGGCCTCCCAGAGTGCTAGCATTATAGGTGTCAGCCACTGTGCCTGGTCCTAGCATGTACACTTAACAGACTTTGACTCAGTTCATACAAAATGGAAGATAACCTTTTTCATCTCTACCTCTGAAACAACACAAACACACACACATACACACACACACAAAATCAGAATGTCAGTTATAAAGATATTTTTATTAACCATCTTTCCCAAATATTGAACTTTAGGTGATTTTTTTTTAAATCAAGAGAATGGAATATCTCCTGCAGTTACAGGGTGCAAAGCTATTTTATGAAATACTTTCCTAATATTTTTGTGTGATTAAGGCTATTACTTCCTGTATTTTGACTCCTACTAATAGTACTACTTTACTTGTTTTAATTATAGTATAATGGCTTGCCTTTTTCTACTCAAATAATTGATTCCTTGGCTATACATATTTTTTCATTTTTAAGTAAATGGAATTGTGTTTTAAAATATTATATAAACACTAGATTTTCTTGTCATAGCTTAAAATTTAATAATTTATTGGTTATAAAAATCAGCAGGCATGCTATCTTTACTCATTTCCTCTAGTAATAATGTTATCAGCCATATTTTCAAATTGCTAACATTCTTTAGCAAAATATTATTAAATGATTGGATGAAAATGTTCAATCTTTAAGAGCTTTTGCATATTATATAAGGGATTAATATGATATATAAAGATGTTTAGAGTGCTTTTGGACTAAGTACATTTTAAATATACAATTTGTAATTACTGCTAATCCAGCTATGGTATAATTTTTATTTTTTGACTATTTTGATTTTCATACACTGTGAACATGTACATCTAATAATAAATTTAATGAGGAGAACCAGTTTTTATTAATACAAACTAAGAGATATACTAAGTTTGGAGGTAGAAAAATAATGTTGCTTCTTTTAAATCTGGAAATCGTGTGATTTAAAAATGATTTTTATAAAAATGTCCCCCTAAGAGATAGTTACAAATAGATTCGAAAATACATTTTTGTGAAAGGAATTTCCAGAATTAATTAAGTGAAAGTACCTGTTTGTCTTCTAAGAATGAGTGTTTACTTGTTAGGGCCAGGCCTAAATGTGACATGATTTACTTAGAGAAATTGGGATCTTAGTGTACTCTTAGCAGTTAGGTGATTGTTGTCATATTAGATGAGATGATGGTATTAGGATTTAAAAAGCCTCCAGGTAGGCATAGATAATATTATAATTATAAGGTATAATTTATTAAAGTATCTCTTTATAATATGGGTTTAGGAATATTGTGGTTCAGATAATTTTATCCTTTTCCCTAATTGCCAAGTTTCAATGAGATTATTCTGTGTTGGATACTTTTCTACATTGGAAGCATTTTTAAAAATTTTGATCAGAAATCTTTATTTGTTCTACTTAGTAGAATTATAGGAATATCAAATTATTATTTTTATCATTTTTATTATAGAAAAAGATGCTTAGTTATATCATTGCTGTGAATTCACTTAATCTTACAAAAGGTGACGAAACAAGGTTTTTCCATTGTTAGCATGTGAAAACAAACAAAACATAGGGTAGTAAAATTTGACTTATGTTCTGTCAGTCCTCAAACAGAAAATACAATACATTTTTTAAAGCTAGGGTCAGAAAACTAAGACCCTTGAGCTAAATTTGGCCTACCTCCTGTTTTTGTAAATAAAATTTTATTGGAGTACAGACACGTACTTTTAGATATTGTTCATGGATATTTTCACACAAAAAAGCAGAGTTATTCAAGACAGAGATGGTAGGAGCCACAAACATTTTTTTTTTTGCAAATTCTAAAATATTATATATTTGACCCTTTACCAAAAAGTTTTCTAAGCCCTGTTTTATTTAATATATATAGTTGAATGTAGTAGGAATTTGTTCTATGAACCACTAAAAAGTTACTAATGGGGATTTAGTCAGTGCTGTATTTTGAGCTCTATGGACAGTGGTAATTTCCCTGGGGGGAAGAATTGAAGAAGCACTTAAAGTGGAGAAGATATGATAGTATAATTTAAGTTCCCTTAACTGAGCATATGTCACCCATCTCTCTCCCCACACTGCTTTATTCTTGTGGCTGTTCACATGGTGAGGACTACTCACCCTAAATGTACAGTTTTGGTCTTTTCTTGCCCTGAATTACCACCTTCTTTGTTAAACCCCTCTTCCTTTTCCAGCCAATATTTTGAAAACAGGGTTTTATTGTTTTTCTTTACTTTTAAAATTCCTTTTTTGTCATTTGTCTCCACTTTGGCCTGTTCCCACCATTTTTGGAAGATGAGTGGTAATGAAAATGCCATTATAGTCTCGGCACCTGTGGCTCAACGGGCTAAGGTGCCAGCCACGTACACCTGAGCTGGCGGGTTCAAATCCAACTTGGACCCGCCAAACAACAATGACGGCTGCAACCAAAAAATGGCTGGCGTTGTGGCGGGCGCCTGTAGTTCCAGCTACTTGGGAAGTGGAGGCAGGAGACTCGCTTGAGCCCAGGAATTAGAGGTGGCTGTGAGCTGTGATGTCTCAGCATTCTATCCAGGGTGACAGCTTGAGGCTCTGTCTCAAAAAAAAAAAAAAAAGAAAATGCCATCATAGGCAATAGTGCAATTATTTATAGCACTTAGTTATCAATTTAATTTTTTAATTATAGAAGAGATTGCAAATTAGTATATTTACTTACTTTTCCAAAAAGATTAATATTGAAGGTTTTAGTCAATAAATTTGGTATGATTCAGGATTACTTTAGTATCAGCAGTGAGGTTTCAAACTTCTGGGGATGGTTAGATTTTAAAGCAAGAGTCTAGGATTAAAATTATCCTTGAAAAAGCTCCAGTGTTGCCCAGTGTGCACAGGAAGCAGATGTCGTGTTGTGTATACAGTAATGACTCCCACAGACAACCACCCAAATCACTATTTCTTCATCTTTAAACTTCCTGCTGTCTCCTTAAAGGATGAAGACTTGACTTCTGGTTCTGTGTCATGTAAGAGTTTTCCCCCCTAATCATTATTAAGTTAAATACAGAAATGTAGTTACTCTTCTATATTGCTAAGTTTTACTGTGCTATAATGTGATAAATTTAGTGACTATAAATATTTCTGTAGTATATCAAGAAGATGTAGGTGAGTAACTTGAATTTTTAAACAAATTAACATAGTGTTTTTAAAAAAAATATGAATAAAATTAAAAGTATTTAAGAAAATGAAGCCTTGGGCTTATCACTTAGAAATTTACTCTGTCATTTTTGTTGGTGCAGTATATTTTTATGCAGAATTTTATTTACTTTTCCTAACAAGTGTAGGTAGTGGCAGATAGCCACCGTTTTATTGGCTCCTGCCAATTTTATTGATGAGGAAAGGGCTTAGAGAAGTTAGGAAATTTGCCTCAGTATGTGTTAGCAAGTAACATCCAGTAAGTGACAGAGTCAACCAAGGCCAGACTGATGTGAAAAACTAATCTAACTGAAGTACTATTTTTTAGAATAATAGAGAGGCACACTTGAAAAATTATTGGTAAATATATCTTTGGCTTGGCTAAAGTCTAAAGGAACATAAGCAATATCATTTAGAGGCCCAATTTGTACCTATTTTCCACACTGACTTGCGGAATCATGGGACCAATATTAAACTTTAATTGTACTAGATTTCTCCTGTGAAGGACTCTCTGGGTGATGCTCATATTCCAGCATCTTCAGTTTGTACAGTAATTGTTTTTGTTGGTAAAATATTTTCTTTTTCTGAAAACAAGGAAAAAAATTCTCATTTGATGCCTTTTACTATCTAGATGAACTTTCTTCTTTTATGCATCTTAGATGTTACCATGAGGGAAACTAACTCTTACTCTTCTGACACTAGTATGTTTAATGAAATTCTATTAATTATACTATTCCTTAAAGGTAGTTGGTCTTCTACTATCTTGGTATGTAAACAAATCTTAAGAAAGCTGTATGTATTTTTCTCCTAAAATGCATGCATATTTTCCATTTCTACTTTTAAATAGTTTATGGACACTATGGTAATTAATTTTACTGGAAATTTTGTTGGGGGTAAGTTATATTTCAAATTCCTGAAAATTACGGCAATCTGTTTTCCTACCTGAACATTTTCAGTGTATTTGTAAGGATGAGGGAATAAGAAGAAAGAAATTAAAAGGCTAGGATATTTCTTAAACTAAATGAAACAAAACAATACATATATACAACTAAAATAAAACGAAACAATCTTAGATAAGCAAATGCAAGTTTTACTGAGAAATATATTTTTGGAGTTTATAGATTAAGATTCCCAATTATTTACTGTATTATCTAATAGTGAATTTAAAGTGATCTTTAATAATTTGACATGAATGACAGGAAGTTTGGATGATAAATAATGTTTGAACTCCCCAAGGTAGATACTATTTTTTATATGTTATGTGCTGATTTGTTCTTCTTTACCACATACAGTGCAGGGTATCCAACCTGTGGCCTGTGCATGGCATGCAGGTTATTTGAGCACTGTTTTGCCTATCTGTGGTATTGGATTCTTGGAAAAGTATGCATGGATCTTTTCATTAGTGTTTGTGTATTTACTGTGTTCCCCAAGACAATTCTTACTATTCCAATGTGTAGCAGAAAAGAAAAAGGTTGGAAACCCCTGATACAGTATTTAGAGAAAAACTATCAAATCACTTTTTAAAAATAGAAATAATTATTTTAATGTTTTTTTCTGCATTAAAAAATGTTGCTGAAAGCCAATATTGTGGTCAGAAAAAACTATATGGTCTAATACATCACTCAATCCCTGCATCTTCTCTTCTGAGATAAGTATAAATCACTTTCCAAATATGGATAATATACTCAATTTATGATTAAATGATTATCTATTTGCTGTTTTATAAATTGTGGCAAATATCATATAATATTGAGACTAGGGTCTTCTTGCTGATTTTTTAAATATTTAAAAAAATGTGACTATTAATATATAATGCATTATTTATAATATAATACTGATAAATTTAACCTTTTTGCTCTGATATTTAGATCAGCTAGAGCAAGCTTTGTAGGGATTTATTTTTTGTTAATAACTTTATTACTTGAAATATTTTTCTATGCTCAGATTATTTCACTTTATTGATCGATATAATTACATATGGTAATTAAATTGTAACTGTTTATAATTTACAAATGCTTCTCTGATGTTCCTTCTTATTTCACTGAGCAAATAGAAGTTCTATGACTCCTGCCTCCCTCTTTGCCAGCCCGCTGCCTTTGTCCTTGGTGTCCATCTCCTCTCCTGTCACAGATTCTAAACTGCTCTATTATCTGAGACCAATTCTTTGTCTCCTTTATCCTAGCTCCTTTCACTTACTGAAGGGCAGTTCTGCAATTGTCCATCTTTTCTGCATTGTCGATTTTCCCCTCTACTGGATCATTCCTATAAGGACACAGATGAGTAATAATAAGTCACATATTTTTAAAATATTTAAATTCTGTAAACTCATATTCCTAAAAACAAGGAAAAACAAAAAACCATCTGGATGCCATCCTTTTCTAAGTTCATTTTGATTTTCTACACTCTGCTTTGTAGTACGGCTCCTTGAAAAAGTTTGTTGCTACTTTCTCATCCTACTCTTTCATACCTACTCCAGTTTGGTTTTCATCCCCATGTTTATACTGAAACATGTTCTCATTCACCATCACCATCACATTGTAAATTTTAGTGAGTGATTCTCAGTAATCTTTTTCAACCGTCAACTTCCTGGCTGGATTTGTCACTGTTGTTTGGAACACTTTTTTTTTTTTGCTTGGCCCTTGAGCACAAGCTCTTGTTTTCTCCCAGTACTTCATTGGCTTCTTTCTTGTCTCTTTTCTTACTGTTACCTCTTTTCCTCAACTTTCAAAAAACGGAATATTTAATGGCTCAGTCTTAGGACGTCTTCTTCTTCTTTTTTTTTAATGTTTACTAACTAGCTGGTTTCTTCGAGTCTCATGACTTTAAATAGTATCTATGTACTGATGATTCCAAATTTAAATTGCCTGCCTTAACTTTTTACCTGAACTCCCAACATGTATATGCAACATTCATCTTCACTTGCATGTCTGTTAGACATAATTACATTTAACACGAATGGAAGCAATTCCTAGATTCCTCCAAGTCCCCAGCAACTCCTGCATTTATCCCCAGATAAATGGCTGTCTGTTGCTCAGGCAAAAACTTTAGAGTCATCCTTGGTTTCTCTCTTTCATCAACACCTGATCCATCAGAGAATGTTATTGCCTCCACCTTTGCAACGTGTCTAGAAGGTACCCCCACTCATAACCTCCTGGGTTACCTTGTTCAAGATGCCATTTTCTCTCCTGAACTCTGGCAGAGGCCTGTTAACTAGTCTCTCTGACTCTATTTCTTCAAACAGACTAATCCCTTTAAAATATAAATCTGGTAAGTATCACTTGTCTCAAAATCTTCCCATAGCTTACTCCCGATTCCAAGTACAATTGCTTTCTTTACTGCCTCTGTCTTTCCGACTCATCTGTCATCACTCTCTCCCTTGCTCACTTAGTTGGCTCCAGCTTTAGATACTCCAAATAAACTGGCTCTTTGCTCTTTCTTGTAGATGCTAAACATGTACTTGTTTCCGGGTCTTTGCATTTACTTTTCCATCAGCCCCAGATGCTCCTCTCCCAGGTAGCCACATGGCACAGTCCTCATTTCCTTCAGGTCTCTGCTCACGTATCACTTTGTTAATCATGACCATCCTATATAAAATAGTACAAACAAACCTATTAATCTCCCACATTATTTTATTGCTTTTATCATGCTCATTTTACTTTATAGACCTTATCGCCACCCCTACTAGAAAGGCAGCTTTATGAGACAGGGGCTTAGACAGTATCTAGTCCACTTCTTGGGAAATAGGAAATTTTCAGTGATATTGTATTACACCATGACAGTCTTAGTTTCTAGCAATTCATTAATATTTTATGAATATATTATGAATGTTAACATTTTCATTTATAAATATAGCATAGCAACTAATTACTATAAAATTTCCTGTGACTTGACAGTTGAATTATATATAAATTGAACCAATTTACTAGAATGAAATAAAATAAATCCTTTTGTTTGATTTTTATCCTAGGTATGAATTAATACAGAAGGGATTAACCGAACTTAGAGGTGTTGGGACTGTTCCAGATGTCTACACCCAGGTTATGCATTTAGAAAATGAGAATAAAAATTTGAAGAAAGACTTGAAGCACTATAAACAGGCAGCTGAGTATGTTATTTTTTTAACGGTATTTTTTTTCCTTTGGACTAAATAAAAGTGTTGAATGAAGCTGATACGTGTAATGTACAAGAGCTTTAATTTTGGAGAATTAAGTTATATTTAAGTTCTAATTATAAAGATACAAAAGACTTCACTAGCTAATTAATTAAACATATGACCACAACTCTCATAACTATAAGTTGTGAGAGCAGAATGAAGGGTGATGTGTAGGAGCTTGGCAATTTGTTATAAAACAGCCTCTTCTTTACCTATTTAATATTTTTCTCATGGTTTAAGAAATGTTCATCTTTGAAGGTAAGTTAATGTCTGAAACACTAATGAAGTTATAGAAAATAGAGAAGAGTTAGCTTATTCCTAGTAAAGGAATTTTAGTATTAGAAAATTTGCCTAAAGGAGTAATGTAAACTATGGACGTTGGGTGATAATGATACATATGTTTATCAGTTGTAAAATGTTTACTACTCTGGTGGGGGATGTTGATAATGGAAAGGATATGCCTATGTGGGGTCAGCAGGTACATGGAACATATCTGGACCTTATGTTCACTTTTGCTGTGAACCTAAAATTGCTCTAAAAATAAGGTCTATTGAAAAAAAGAAAGGAAGAAAAGATAAACTATTCATAATCTCTCCACCCAGAGTCCATCACTGTTACTATTTTGTTTGGACTTTTCTCAAAGCTTATATAGACATGCTGAAGTATAACTTTTAAATAAAAACTGTTAACAATGACTTATGTCATATTTTGTAACTTTTCCATTCAGTAATATGTGATACATTTTTATGAAAGTAAATTTTATTCTTTTTAAAAAAAAGTTCTTAAGGGGAAACCCATGTTTTCTAGTTATAGAAGAGAAATGTAACAGTTAGAAACCAAATCTCTCCAAGATTTTCTTTCTGTCTAAAATTAATGGAAAACATACACTTTCTGGTTAGCAATTTTGGATAAACAGTATTATTCTCGCAAGGAAATAGATGAATGTTTTTGAGTTAGGTGAATCTGTTCATCTGAGACAATGTCTTATGGAAACACTGATGTTTAGATGTGGAGGATAGTTCATACTTTATTCATTCATTTTTATTAAACACATTTAAAGAGGGCATTTCTCAAAAATTAGATTAATAGAACTATCATATAAGAAACATAATTTTTTAAATATCTTTGAGAAGAAGTTCAATGTAAAGAAATGTTTGAAAAAAGTTTAATGCACTGGACAATTGCACGGCCCTGTGCCCACCACTTGAAGGGCCAGATGCAATGGTGAAAAACAACTATGGGGCAGAATCAAAGGAAAAACTCTGGAAATAGGAATAATCAGAGTAGGAATATAGGAATAATCTTAACTCCCCCAAGAAACAACAAGGTAGATACAGCACAAGATCCTTTGCATAAGCAAATGGCTGAGATGTCAGAAATTGAATTCAGAGTCTGAATAACAAATAAGATCAGCGGAATGGAGGAAAGATGGAATTAGACTTTCAAGCAGTAATCCAAAAGAT